>JAQIBA010000006.1:3027431-3079157 GCA_028293925.1 Brueelia nebulosa | reverse complement strand
GCCCTGTTTTTCTTTTGTGCATAATTTATAACTTTGTAAAAAAAATTTGTTTTGTAAAAAATTTTTCTAAGGTTTTTTCTAATTTGAATTATACTGTAATTATACCTAATAATAATGAAACTAAGTAAGAGTATTAAGTAAAAAGCAGAAGACTACGAAGAATGTTAAGTTTTGTATATTTTATTATTTTAATGTGACAAATATATTATTAATAGCATTGATAACAAAATAAAATCTTTAAATAAGAAAATATTAAAGTTGTATTGTGAAACACTTTTGAGCGCCACTGTATATGAGTTAACAGATTATGAACTCAAAGGAATTCCTCTTTTTACATAAAAATATATGTCTGATATGAAAATTCAGAGTTATCCGAATCTTTTGTCATTGATCGCTGAAGGTTGAGTCATCCTTTCCTGGAAGGAAAAGGAATTGGAAATGATGACATAAGTTTGCCCTCAGCCGTACATAAAATTTTAATCCATTCCGTTGAAGGTGCTAAACCTGCTCGTTATGCCAAATTGCGTGTAATTCATATGTGTTTTGGGGGAATATTTCAGTTATTAGGGATTTTTACTTCCCTCTAAGCAAATTATAGGGTGAAGCAATGAAAATAATACGGGTTAGGATTTCACCTTCCAACTCTTTTATTTGGTTTATTTATTTAAAAGTTCTTTGAACTCTGCGCCTCTTCTCTTTTATTTTTTACTTCAAAGGGTGAAATGTTGGCGCTTTTTCAGTAAAGACGCATTCTTTTCTCTTTTTCAGGGGTGAACGTCTCTCGAAAGGACAGCAGAATATCCTCTCTCCTGGACGAAAGATAACTTCCGGAAGAAAGATTTCATCTCTGGATTTCCCCGCTAAGGTATTACACATCTCATGTTTTCACTTTTGGAGAGAAAAAAATAGATTTCAAACTCAGCTCTGAATTCCCCATAAATTTTATTTAACAAACAGGAAAAAAAATTTTTTGTGTTTCCCCGAAAGGTGAAAGTCGCCCATTTGAATTCTGCTAAGGTAACAAAATAACGTAATATGTCAAAAAGGGAACGACACATAAAAATTCTTCCTTTTTTTTGATTTTTATACCCGTCGAAAATAATTTTCGAAGTCGGGGGGGGGGGGGGGGAAAGAAGGAGGAAAAAGAAAAAAAATTTATTTGCTACGGGTGAATGAAAGTTAAAAGATTAAAGGGTTGGACAATATAAAGAGTCGTTTGAAGGCGACAATCGAAGATAAACAGGCAAATCACGTAGCAGAGAAAGAGAGAAAGTGGAAAAAACATAGGAAAAAGAGATAAAGGTCCCCGAGGATCCGCGCTTTGCTATTGACATCAAAACCGGTTACTTTCTACAGAGGTTTACTTGCAACTTTTTTTAAATTTACATCTCCTCCCCATCCCCCTCCCCCTCCCCCACACACACACACACGCGGTCACAGCCTTCTTTGAATGTGCTTACTTTCTCAAGCTTTTTTCATGTCGATATTGGCCACGGTTTGTGTTTTCCTCTGGCAAATCTCTTCGCTGTCGGAAAATGTTTGCACAAACACTAAACTCTTTCTTGCTCTTCCATGTTTATCCTTTGTTCCTTTGAAGTAAATTTTGGCGGTTTTTTCAACTGATCTTTGACAATTCGCGAGATACTTTTGCAACTGTGTGAAGTTTCTCATTGTTGTATTCGTTGGGAAGAATAGTTCAATCAAATTAGATATTAGAGGTTAGATAAATTTTAAAAAAGCCGAAACATCATGAAATTGTTTAGAGCAGTGATGCCCAACCTACGGCCCGCGGGGGCCAAATTTAACAGTTAACATTACTTAAATTCATAATAAATATAAATAGTAAATAATATACAGTAGCGCTCAAAAGTGTTTTGACAATACAAAATTAATACAAAATTATTTGTTATTATAAAATAAAAACAAAATTATTAATTCAACAATATAAATTATTGTACAAAATTATTATTATAATCAGTAGTGCTTAAAACTATTCTGACAATACAAAATTTGTAGTTTTCAACCCGTGAGAGTATAATTATACATAAAATATCAAAAGTCCTCTAAAATTCGGTCCAAAAAATTGGTTTTTCGCCATTTTCAGCAAAACGGTAAGTTTTATCGTAAAAATAGATAAGACAAAAATTGTAGAGGATAAAATTATCTACAAAAAATGTAAGAATACTTTTGTTCCTAATAGTCACCGTTTCTGAGATATAACGATTCAAAAAGTTGGATGACACATTTCACATTGTGTTTGGTGGCCATTTTTATATAAATAAATTATATTGTTGGCCAATACAATTAGATTCTGAACAATTTTACAAAGTTTGAGCTGGTTAGGAATTTATGTAACTTCACCCCTCATTTTTGACCTAATTTGACTGGACTATAACCGATTCATTATTAATGTTCCAACTGAAACACACGGAATGTGACCAACCCCGACATCTTTTCGTGTCTTCGCCTTGAATATTTCCATCCTGAAGTCCTCTAATGCAAGCTTTTCCACCCCCAGTTCAAACAACATCAACGGGGGGTAAAAAACTCATTCTTGGCTTACGGATTTGAAAGACTTTTCAAAAACCTCACGACAGCACTAATTAAACTCCCTCTGAATAATTAACGCGGACTCGTGTTTAGCTTATAAATATTTCTTTCAATTTATCTCCTCGAGGAGTTGCTTGTTTAACGGTTTTCTCGAAAAATTTTCTTGTAAGACTTTTGAATAAACCGTCGGACCGGTAAGGGATGAACGGGAGAAACGATCTTTGACTGTGTCTGCGTCCTCCTTCGCTGATGCATGATTTTCAAAATTTGCTTACATTTTTATTTTTTTCTCTTTTAGTCTCCGTTATCGGGGTTAATTTAGCGTCACTTCAAAGGGGAGGAAGTTTGCATAATGTAGACTCGCGAGGAGAGAGCCAATCGGGGCTTAAAGATGTCTGACGCGTCCGAAACGTGAGAGGAACTAAAAAAACATAATTAACTTACGGAGGGAAAGTTCACGTGAAATTGTGACCTTTGGGAGTTTTCACAAAGAGTTTTTCTGGTCAGTGATTATTTTTGGATGTGTTGCATTGTTTCGGAGGTGAAAACGAAAAGGAAAAGTTATCGGGAAATAACATTCGGAAAAGTCATGTAAAATAAGGAATAAAAAGAACAACCCTTAGGCATTTACATAAAATGCAAATCTTTAAAAAGCGTGTAAGTGCAAAGTTTGAAGATTATGAAAGCGAATGATAAGCCACTTGTTGCTACTTCCCTCCTGGCGAAAGCTCAACTTTTTTCCCAAAATACTTTCCCGCCACACGGTGGAAAACTCATAATAATTTTCCCTTTCGCACACCCCGCCGCCTTTCCGACCATTTTTTCACAGGTTGTAACGGCCACGTTTCCCCGTTTTCTTCTGCTTCGACAATTCCGAAACATCTGGAGTTTCCCCCCCTCCGCCTCCGCCTCCGCCTCCCCCTCCCCCCACTTCGGAGGGGAAACTTTTCTTTCGCGTATTTGTCTGTCTGCGAACGCCTCAATTAGAGAGTGTGACGACGTTTAATGTTTCCGCCATCTTTTATAATTTTTATAATTTATGCTTTCTGCCGATCGCAGGATGTTTTTTCAGCTGGGGTTTTTCTAACCATGCTCTCTCTCTCTTTGATATAATATTTTCAAAAACATATTATAAATTCCAAAATGAAAGGCATATTAAAATTTGGTTTTGGAGGGGGGGGGGGGGGGGGGAAAGCAGAATTTAAACTGATGAAAAATCTTTTTCCTTATGCCACCGCATAGTGAATGGAAAAGTATTTTCTTTAAAAGTTTATCATCAGTAACAACAAAGAATCTTTTTAAGACATTATTAAAAAGCTTTTGGGAAAATAAATTCGATAAATTAATTTAATCAAGATGGTTTATGAAAGGCATACACATTTCAAATTTACATCCGTATTGAGCGGATATCGCTGACAAATGTGCAATGAGTGCTTTGAAGCTTTCGAATCCCGCGAATGCCAAAGTCAGCAAAAATTGAAGAGTCGAGAAAGTGAGAAACGCCGGAAATCGGACTCTTTGAAATAAACAAACCTCAGAAAAAACCCGAGAAGATCCAAAATAAAACAGTCCAAGTGATAAAAAGCAAATATAAGTGAAATATACAAAAGGAAACTGAGTAGAAAGTTAAGAGTAACGGTTTTTTAGTGGAGTTTGATAACAAAAGAGTTAAAAAGGGTTTTAATTAAACCCCCTCCCTCCCCTGTTCTCCTTTTTTTCGCGGATCCTCCCCTCTCGAAACGAAATTACAAGGCAAACGATTCTCACTTTTAAATCCGCACCATTTTAAAAATTTATGAAGCCAAAACCGAAAAACAAAGCTCCTCTCTGCTCAAATTTTGAAAGTATTTTTGAACAGTCGGACATAAAAGGGAATCCATACAACAACCGATAATTGAGGAACTGACGGTGGAAAAACTGAGGAATAATAATAATAGATAAAGATTAGAAATAATTCAAAAAAATTATCATTGGCCGATGTATCGGCCTTTGTTTAGAAAAAATAAAAACAAAATGGCGGTGATAATTTATTACTCAACGGCTGACGTTCCGTCTTTCATATGCAAACGGACAAATTTTTACAAGGGTGGTTTTTGTGTGGGATGAAATTTCAAAATTTATTTCTCCTTCACCTCTTCTCTGTTTTTAAAAATTACTTTTTTTTTTTAAAAATCGAACGGGAAAGTGAATTTCAAAACGAAGATGCAGAAATTAAAAGTTTTTATTTAGTTACGAAAGGGGGAAACAAGTCTTGAATGAAACAGCGCACCGGTTTTTTAATAAAATTTCCAACTCAACGGAAACTCGGTAAAGTAGTTTCAATAAAAAGAAGCCACCCCTTCGCCCTCTTGTGCTTTTATTTTAATATTTCCTCCGCCTCAATAACCCTCACTGCCCACGAGCGTCTTGAGATATCTCTCTTCGCTGCTAAAGCCACCTTTGACCTCCGGCAAAACGCGGGGGTGGAAAACCCCCCCAAAGAAACATCAAAGTCTTCACCGAATGCCTCTTTCGAATTTCCGAGTGGAATTTATTTTTTACGAGTGGATGGATTTCATTATCGCTGACTGAACACTTGAGTCGGTTTTCTCATTAGAAATTCCGGAGTTCCCACTCTCGTCCTCATTTTTCCACTCAGATACTCACTCCTTTTCGCTTTCTTTCCACCCCCAAAGCAGAGAATTTCCGATTCGCACCCCCAAACCCTTTCTCTGGGCTTTTCATTTGCCGCGACACCCGTATCTGATAAAACCTTGAATATGAAGTTAAAAACAAATTTCCTTTTATTTTTGATAAATCCTTTTTGTTTTTCCAAAGATTTATGTATACTTTTTTTTTTTAAGGGAATAATTGTAATTAACTCTCCGTCTTTGTTTCGGAGTTAATTTCTCCAGTGATTGGGATCTTCGCTCTGATGCAGTAAATCACCCTTGGTTTTTTCCAACCCCCAAGAAAGAGCCACCGTTTCCTTTTGAACCCCCGCGAGGAGCTTTTATTCGAGGGTTGCGCGGGTTGCTCACTTTTGAAAGCGCCCTTTCAAAGGCCATAATGGCGAAAGTTTACACAAGTTTTAATTTTTTAATGAAGCCGAATTTCGTTCACTTCATTATTGTCGGTTAACCGGAATTGGAATTTCAAAGGAATTTACATAGTGCACTTATCAAAGCACACAATGGTCGAGGTTAAATAGTCCTGAAATATTGCCGACCCGGAAGCGACGGCGGGGAGGCTCGGAGGAAAGGTCAGGGGGAGGGCCCGCCCGGGGGTGAGGGCTCGTGACCTCGGGAGGAGAGGCAGTTCCTTAAGGTTGGCCGTCGGGAGGGAGGAGATAACCGGAAACTCGTGTTCCCCCTCTCCCCCGCCAAGTTCACCCTTCCATTAAGCGCATTATTCGTCACTTATTTAAGTAGAATTATGTCTGAAATATCTGATTAAGCATTTTCCTGAAAGGCCTGCACCCCTAAGCTGGCATTTTTAAAGTCGATTGTAAATTCGGAGCGAAAGAGAACGTAGTCGAATTCAAAATGGAGGTTTCCGTCGTCTTTGTCGTTTGGGGCGACTTTTGGGAGTTCTCCTGTCGGCGTTTCTTATCTTCGGATGTGTCCTCCGCTGTGGGAGTCCTCTTCGACGAAAGTTAACTGCACCCCATTCGCATCCATCTCTCCCCGTTCTGCATTTAACAATCGATAAATATTTCTTTAGTGAGTCGTTTTGAAATCCCGGTGGATTCATACACCTCCCGTTTATCTCCCTCTTTAAGGCTGTTTTTATCTTATTTTCTACTTTTATTTGAATGTTCAAAGCTTTGCCAGTAATTTGTGCCTCTCTCTAAATCAATCCAATCATTAATCTTCCATAATTGTGGGGTGAATTCATTTCCCTGTTTTGTCTTTCTTATAATTTTCCCGCCATTGGTATATATTACACCTCTGTTTTATATTACACCCTTTTTTTTACAACTTGTGCTTTGGTTATAGTCCAGTCAAATTAAAGAAATAAATAAATTACATAAATTCCTAAGAAGCTCAAACTTTGTGAAATTGTTCAGAGTATAATTTATGTAATATAATAATATAATATATTTCTACCCTATTTCACCCGTAGGTATTAGGGTTTTTTTTTACAAATTTGTATTCAGCACTATAAGGCGAAGATTTGGATAGAACTTTACAAAACTAAATTCAGGTACAAATTAAAATGGTAAAATAATAATAATTATATATTTTATTTGTCTCCTTGCGGCGTTAAAATTACATACTAACAAACGAAATTTTATTTTTACAGTAATGGTGCACTCTCTTCTTTTTCTTCGTCTTCTTCTTCTTCTTGTTCCTCTTCTTTTCCTTTCCCTTCTGCTCCTGTGTTTTTCCGTCTTCTTCATTTTGACATCGTCTCCTAGCTTCTTCTCAGAAAAGTAAAATATGAATGAAAAAAATGAAATAAAATTATCAATTTGGTTTAGAGGTTGAGAAACCTACCTACTGTATGTGGAAATGAAATAAATTAATGTGCTGTGGTTATATAAAAATAATAACTAAACAATTTGTATATAGTAAATAAATAAACGACAAATATATAGAGAATAAATTAACAAAAAGTACATAGCAAGTAAATATATAATTTATAAAAAAATGACCACCAAACTCAATGTCAAATGTGTCATCTTTTTGGATCGTTTTATCTCATAAACGGTAGCTCTTAGGAAAAAAAGCATTCATACGTTTTTTGTAGATAATTTTATTCTCTACAATTTCTGTCTGAGCTATTTTTACGATAAAACTTACCGTTTTCCTGAAAATGGCGAAAAACTATTTTTTTTTTAACCTTTGACCCCCGAGATTTTTTTCTCCACATCGGATTTTTGAGGACTTTAGACATTTTATATATTAATATAATTATACTCGGAACAATTTTAGAAAGTTTCAGCTTCTCCGGATTTTATGTAACCTTGAATGTCTAATTTGACTGGACTATTATTATACACAATACATTTTTTATTATTTATTAAAAATTCCCATTTTTAAATGATTTGTATATTTGTCTTCAGATTCACTAAAACTCAGCTTTTATAACTTATTTTTTAATAAGTACCACTAAACTGATAAATAAACTGTTAATTTTCGAGCATTTGAACAAACAATTACTTTATTCACTATTATAAATTTCCTGACAAAAAATATACAAAATGATTTGAAGGGAGAAAAGGAAGAAATTGTAAAAAACAAATTACTGTAAGAAGTTTTTTTTTCTACTGTATTTGAGGAATTTTTTTTTTTGTAGACCAATAGAGTCATCACCATAATCTGGCCGAGTAAAATAACTTTATAAAAAAGAAGAAACAGCAAAACTTTGTAAATAGTTTCAAAATCAATAAATAGCAACAAAATTATTACAAACTAATATATAATAACGAACTGAAATAACTAATAATACTATAATGAACTAAAGAAAGTAATGTATTAATAATATAATTGTCATTCTGGCTAAGTTATCATCACCTGAGTACCACTTGGCAAAGTGTACCGAGTACCAGCATTTGTAAGCGTACCACAATTTGAAAACCCAAATACCAAAGCATTTCCGTGAAGAAAACTGTCTATACTTTCCACGTTAGTCTTTTCAGCGTTTTAAAAAATTTTCTGCATTTAAAAAAAATTCGAACGTTATCGTAAACCCTTTGGGGGTAATAAAATCTGACTAAATTCCGAAGTTTTTTTTTTACTGAATTTTAATGAGAGCGAAGACGTTAACGGGTTTAATTAAAAACCAGACGTTTTATTTTACATATTTTTATCTGTGCACAAAACACGAACACTTGGAATCACGAACACATTCCCCGTTCGGAGAATATTGTTTCTTAAAAAAAAAAAAAATGGAGGCGTTGAAAGAGTAATGGGGAATACACAATACAAACCCTTATGTATACACCCCCTCGGGAGAGGGTTGTCACCTTCGGTGGATGGAATAACTGAAAGAGTACCTTTTCTGTTTCGGAAGAAGGTAAAAGGGCAGCTTAAAGAGTGTAAAGCATTAGAAATTCTCTTTAAAGTCGGCTGCTTTCAGGATCAGTGGACGAAGAGCTTTTAAGCATTAACCCTTCGCTTTGGCGGAGGATGTTTGCCTTTGGAAAAGGTCGCCATTTTGAGGAATATCTTATAAAATATAAAAAAATTAAAACCCGTTTTAATTCGTATTTTGTTTCATGTCAAATGTTAAATTGTTTTCTAATAAATTTCAAATTCATTGCTTTTCCTTTGATAGGAAAATTGTTTCTAATTTGTTTGAAAATAAATTTCTTCGGTTGGTTTTGAGCAAAAGGATTTTCGGTTTTGGAGGTCGCAGTCTTTGGCAAAACTTAATTTTCTTTCGCTGAGAGGGGAAACTTTCAACCAAACTTTCACATGGAGAAGAGTTATTAATTTCGGAAAAACCATAAAAAAATGAGCGTTTAACGGGAAAACACGTACTCGAGACTAACCCCGTACATTTTAAAAAGTTTACACTCGCTCGTGCTCTTGGCTTGGGAGTTTCATTGGCTATTTGGGAATCCTCCACCCCTTTCCCGCCCTCCCCCTCCCCCCGGAGGGCTTTCGCTTTTAAAAACACTCTGGGGTTCCGGGGAAAACAAAAAATTTCCCGCTTTTTGTTTTTCTCTTCAAACGTAAATTAAACCACTCGAATATAAAGGGGAACGGGAAAAGGTGAATTTTTTGATTGTTGACCTCGAAACCTCTTTCCGCACCCCCTCAAACGACACCCCCTCCAACTGAATAACTCCCGCCCTCGGAAGATAAATCAGAGAAAGGAATAATTAAGAAAAAAAAAGGAAAAAGTGTGAATCGATGATTTTAAGGAAAAATACTCGGATTTTTCCGGGAAAACAATTTAATATACTCTCGAAAATTACGTAAGGATTGATTTAATGAATGAAAAAGCACCCCCAGCTGGGCGAGAAGGGATGATCGATCCCTCTCCACGATGAAGGGTTAGGACACAGCGGAAGTCCCGGAAAACTCGGATCGGATTCGGGGAAAGAATTCGGGAAAAGTTTAAGTGAGGGCGGGAATGGGATTTAAATAGAAAAGGAGTCTACGCTTTCGGTTAAGGGTTGACATTCTCAAATATTAACTCCTTTAATGTCAATTTTTCATTGTTATGACTCCGAAAATGAATTTTTCATTTAACTCCACTTAGATAAGATTGCCTCGTTTTTCGCTTTTATGCTGAACACTTTCCTCCCCCGAATGTAAGCAGTAATGCGTGCGGTGCACACTCTGGGGTTGATCCGTGTCAGGGGTTGAGATTCACAGAACCCGAGAATAACGTTAATGCGTTCGTGGTCAGAATTTTTCCTCTTCACCCTCTTTTCCCTGCACTTGTGTGTCTCTCAGTTGTCCTTTTGCTTTGTTTTCGCGGGAATAGAAAAAGGGAAAACTTTTTTAAATGAGGTAAGAAGGAGGAAAAATGTTCTTTCAATTTACATAGTAACTAAAAGACGTGCCCAGAATGACTTCCTATAAAACTCTCATTTATTCTAAATCTTCTTTTTTCCAAATTTTCCAGAGTTAATTCCGTTTTTATTCGATTTGCACTTAATGTCATTTATCTGCTTTGTTTTTCCCCGAAATTCAGTTTTCTAATTTGGAAAAATATCCCGCGTAAGTCAAACAACCACAGAGTATTCAAACTGTATCGATCGGTTGTGGAGTTCACCTGAATAACTCACGATTAAAGGGGTTGTGTCGGACAAATCATGGATTTCCACTATTCCGGACAAAAAGTGAGAGAACAAAATTCCGGAAACGGGTTCTTAAAAAATTCATATTCGAACGTCCGGTTTTAACACCTTTCGAAACGGTTTTGATGTCCGTTAGTTAACCATAGAGTCCCAGCTGCGATGCGGAGGCTGCGGTTCCGTGATTGATGGCTCTTAGATAACAAATTTGACTAACTCTTTCCACCCATGTTTCATTTTGCCTGCTCTTTAAACACTTCCAAATTTATTCTCTTATCAATCTTCCTTTAGGCGCGATCGGGGGGTTCTGTCACATCGCTCATGTTGTCAAAATCTGTCGTCTGCTCTGAGCTGACTTTAGGTACACAACCTCTCCTTCACTTTACTTCGGGAATGAATTTAAACTTTTTAACGTTCGATTTGGGATTTTTGATTTTTTGCTGAATAAAACCTTTACACTTTGGGTAAATATTGACTGTTGCGACGGAGTCCGCCATTTTCCAGAGTAAACTGTTAAATTTAATTAGGAAATTTTATGGGACAGCAGACATTAGTTGTATTTCTTTGGATGTGGCAAACGAATTCTCGAAAAGATTTTTAACCCTTTGAGTTGTAGAGAAACTGACAGCTTTGGCTTTATTTTCAAGAATACATTAAAGTTTACAAAAAAAAAATATTAATTATCAATACAGTATTGTGATGGTATTTTTTACAATATTTATTCCAATTTTTAATTAAAAAAAAAGTCACTACGAGATATCTCGTAGCTAGCACTCAAAGGGTTAAAATTACGAATTAAATCATTCACACAAACTATCGTGAGGTCTACTTTTATGTTAATTATATGGAATATATAAGAAAACCTCCAATTTGAGATAAATCCCATCATTCGAATGAGATTTAGGGGCAGTGAATTTTTTATGTAAAGAAAAAAAAAAGGCGGTGGCAGAAACATTCCGAGCATTGTGTTCGTCGACGTCGCCAAGAGAATGACATGTGTCTGGCGAAGGGCAAAAAAGGTGTACTTCCACTGGTCCCGTCCTCTTTTATTATTTATTTCATGGCCGAATTAATTTCTCCACTTACGTCAATCAGCCGAAGAATGGAGGAACGGAGCAATCACACGAAACCCCTTTTTTGCGTAATTCCACAATTCACGTCAGAGTATTATCGTATTGCGGTTATTCTGAGCAGAAAAATTCGAAATTAAAGCCTCCGATGGTCTGAGAATAACTTCCGGAGATGTCCCATTCAAAGCCGGTTTGACACATTTGAATTACACTTTATAATTTATAATATAGTGCATAAATTACTTATTACATCCGTTTCTGAAGAGCGGTAATAAATTCGGATTAAAACGTGATTTTATTCAAACATAATGGATTAACAGAGCGGTCGGTTTAAAAGGAGGCAAAAGAAGTGAACTTTGGATGATTTCCCAAAGAGGACTTCGCCCCAACACACGAAGAAATAACGGGAAAACGCGAAATGTTTACGGAGGAAAGTTTTTCTGTGTATTTATGCTATTCAAAGCGAGTGCGCCATCTGCGTTCTGCCAAAGTAAATCACTCATAATTAAAAAAGACGTAATAATAAAGGGAACTTTTAATTGTGAAATTAATTAATGCGTATTTATCTTTCTCTTTTAGGGTCTCCCGAACTTCTTACCGGATTCCGTGTTTAATTTCTTATTCGTTTCACTCAATTAATTTTTGACGTTTTATAGCAGTTGAGATGCGATCCCGAGACGAATTTTAAATGGTTTAAATCGCGAATAAGATTAGAATCAAGAAACTGTATGAGTTCTGTATTACCGGAAGGGAATATCTAACGCCATTTTTTAAAAGTCATTTCCGCTGGGAAATTCACACCGAAGAGAAACTGTTTCATTTGTCCACTTCAGCAATCGCCTGAGGTGGACTTATAAATTTCCAAAACAATATTTATTTGACTTTTTATTAAGTTTACAACGTTTTGTATACAGTTTTAATTGAGCTTTTTGCAACTGTATATTTTTTTAAGAGAAAGTTTAAATATTTATAAAGTTTCCAGACTTAGGAAACCTTTTGGAACTCTTATCTATGCTCTTCTGCTTAATTTCTTATCTCTTGCAAAAATCAATATTTAAAAAAATGCATTAAATCGTTTAAAATCAGACGTATATAAATTTAAACTAATTTTTAAGGCTTTCGAAAATGAAATTTGGTGTGAACTTTCGACTCCCCGTTTTTATTATAATATTAAAAGTAGAAATGCCGCGGATGCCAATATTTCATGTGGTTTTGACATTTTCTCCTTTCTTTTCCGTCGGTGTATCAAAGCGGAAGTTCCGGAATTAAAAAAACAAAAATTTAAAAAAAAAAAATTTCCCCGACTCTGCAGTTGAAAGCTCGAATAGGGAAAAAAACATGAAAGATTTTAATTATAACTTTAAATTGGAAAATATCTTTGCTAATTTTTTCAAACCTTTCGATTAGTTTTTTTTATAATTATAGAGACACTTTTTTCTCGTGAAAAACGGTCGATGTTCGGAACAGTTACGTCTGCAATTTGAGGGAGAAAAGTTTGCAAAAATATCAAAATCATAGTTAATTAAAATTATTTTTACGAGGTTAGTTTTGTAACGGTTTGACACTGAGTGTTGAAGTGTTATCATCGACCAATGGAGTGTGTTTATTTGCAGAAAATGTCAATAAACGATTAATAACGAAAACAATTGATTTGAGAGAGAGGACGAAATGAGAAAAATGGTTACCGTTGGCCGTTATTAGGCCGATCTAAAATTGGAGAATACCTCGAAACAAATGGCAGATGTTTTAAACGTTGATTTTGATTGAGATTGATGGAAATCAGTCGCCGATTTTGAGGTGAAATCCCCAACGGCCGCTAATTCCCTTTAAATATTCACTCGGTGCTGTTGTTGCGGGAGAGAGAGAGGAATAAAATATCTTATGTGGCGGCGCAAAATGATTTATCAATAAATAAGCCAGAAAAGCGACTATTTCAGCGACCAAGGGGTTTTCGCTGAATTACTCTTTGAAAGGTTTCTGAGAAGGGTTTCCGGTGTTCGTTGCGATCGACGTGACCTTTGATGTGGGAGAAACCTTTGCCAGAAGGCGGTGAATTGGGGAAAACAAGAAAAGAGTTGAACAGACTCTCCCGAGTATAAGAGAGCATAATTAGCCTTGAAAATGTTTTTCTACCTCACTTGAAAAGTCAAACCGTTTCAATGGTTACGTCAACTGGACGGGAAAACTCTCACTAACTTTCATATGACTGTAAATTAATTGTTTTTCAAACTTTTTTTTTCAATTAGCGCTAAATTAGTGCGGCGTTTTAAGGGCAATTAACCGTTTTGAAAAGCGCCTTATGTCCTGCAGCAGATGTACTTATGTCCATTGAGAGATATCTTATGAATTACCTGTGTTTGAGCACTGATCGCCTCAATCTTAAACGAGCATTTATCCTTTGAACGTCCGAATTTTCACGGAAAGTTTCTTTTTCAGCTTATTTTCACGCGTTTACCTTTAAGGCAATGTGTCACACTCCGAATGGTGGGAGTCATTTCACGTGAGCAACTCCATGAAAACAAAGAAATAGAGAACCCCTACAAATTCAAACAAAGGAAAAAGTTAAATTGCTTCCTTGAAAAAGCCTTCCAAACAATAAAGACATTCACTCAAAGATTAACTCACCTGAATCTGATCAATTTCATTTGCAGAGAAAAACTTCCCCTTCAAAAGTGCACGCAGAATAAAGTAGCTTCTCTCCCTAAAATCTACAAAAGGTTATTAGTTTTAAGTAGAAGAGTAAAGTCCATTAATAAGTTATAAAAATACGATAGTAATTTAACGGTCAATAAATAAATTAAAATAACGCTTACATACTCTATGACTTTTGACGTTGAACTAGAGCGACTTGGCAACAGTGTATCAAACGGTTATCATGGCGGCTATTATGACTTCACAGCTGAGGAGATTTCATGTTTTTATGTATGTATTTATATGTTCATGAGTCTAATTACTGTATGTTTAACAGTGCTCACAGTGTCTGGAGTATCATAAATTTAAAATATTATAAATGTCGAACCTTTACTGTTATTTTAAGTGGCCCACGCGGGTTATTACTCCAATTCTTCAGGTGGTGGTGGACTTCGAAACTCCTCTAAGCAAGAGTCTCTCCCTAACAGTATGTTTTGTCACAAAATTTTATTTTTGACCATGAAAATACTTGACTTTGTTTTTCTTTATAGCGATCCTGTTTTCGTTCTCCATTTAAGCGGAACAAAAGGCAAAAGGAACCCATACGAGGCCATCCTTCAGTTATCGAAAAGCGAGTAAAAACACAGTTGTTTTCCGGGAGTGAAATTCAAAAAGGGCTAAATTAGAAGGTATTTATGACTGAGGATCGGAAAATTGAAAAAATAAATTTCCATTTATTTCCATTTAAAAAATTTCAAAAGGAATTAAAATAACAAGCAATAAGGAGCTTTCTCCTTTCCTCTGCTTGTCGCCGTTTCCTTTCAGAAAACAAAAAATATTTTTCATGCTTTTATTGCTACGGAGTTATTTTAATGGGTTTCACTTGAAATTACTTTAAAGTCGGTGATCCCGAACGACTTTGTTCCCCCCTTTGCTCCCGTTTCCTGTTCGCTCCCTTTCTTCCCAGCCTTTGTCTCCAAACAGCCAAACACCGCACACATATATTCATTCGCATTGTTATAAACAGAATCAACTTCCTGACGGGGAATAAATCTCAAAACGGGGAACGGAGGGGAGGGGGAGGGGGAGGGAAGGTGGGAAAAATTTTTTTTTGCAAATTAATACCATTAATTAATGCGGGTTTAATTAAGTTCACAAGAAGAAAGCGTGAGAGTGTTTTATTTTGCAATTAGGAGTTGCTGAAATATGTTAATGTCACCGTGGCGGAATGCGAGCCGCCATTTTCTTAACATTCTTCCCGTAACAGGCTCGTCTCAAACTCACCCCCCAAACCTCAACCCTTAGTTCATTTTGATCGTTAAATTTTTTGTCAGAGTGTCACACTTCCGTTTCGCTCGTAAACCTAAACCCGATTAAGATTCGCCGCAGAATTGGAGTTATCGAACAAAAGCGGATTAAAGGCGAAGGAGGGGAACGAAGCATAACACCGCCGACTGATGCTGAGACTGCTGACTTATAAACGCAGCAGAGGGAAAGTGCTCCGTCCGCAGGATTCCAAAGATTCACTCGCCTTTGGGAGGAAAATCAATTAGAAGGAATTAATCAGATCGCTTAATTTCACGAAATCAGTTGGCAAAAAATGAGCAGAAGTAAGCGACAGAGGAACGGAAAGGATCAGACAGTTTTAGTGGGCGATCATTCCGGAAATGGCCTTCTTGTGGTCAATTTGGGGGAACAGAGTTTAATGTGTCGCCACCCAAAGCGGAGTTTCAGCCGTCAAATGACGGTCGAATCGGTGTCAAAGGAATCGACCGAAAACGAGATTCGGTTGGAATTTAACGGTTTCGAACTGCGGGGGGGGGCGCTTTGGGGGCGAGGGTGGGGGGTGGGAATGAATAAAACTTAAAGTTTCCAGCCTGATTTGATTATGTCTTTGTTTAGAGCCGGGATTTTGTGAGAATATTTTCAAAATCCAGGATTTTAAAGGTTTTGAATAATCTGAAAATGAATTTTCTCCTTTAACGAAATTTTAAGTGAACTTGTCAAATTACGAAGTAATTAAAGTTTCCGGGGAAAGAAATCGTGTTGAGTGTGAAAGTTTATTAACGTTTCCAAAATGAATATTTTGTCAATTTCGGCCGCGTCCCGTTGAGGAGATAAGAAAAGAAGGGTCGGGGTTGAAGGGGTAGTTTTTGATGGACTCTCTTCAGGAAGGAACAAGCCAAGGGTGGCACTGGTTCTGACAAACAGCCAGCGGGTGTTCCACGTTGTCACGTTTCGGCTGGTTATGAGGGTTGATTGATGGATTCCACCGTTTTGTCTCGCTCAGCTTAAAACTTTGCTTTTTGCCCCCGTCCGATCCCGCGGCAAAAAATTTAATATCAGCCGAACATCAATGACGACCTTTGCAAAACCCCTCATTTTTCTTTTCCTTTTTTTTCACTTCTTTTTTTTTTAAATAAAAGGAATCTTTTTCGGGGAGGGAAAATCGGACGCGGTGTCTTCGTGTCGGCATTAATAAATAAATTTGACACTTTTTTAGATTCGCCGTGTATCGAATTACGAATAAGCTTTCAGCAGTGACGTGTTCAAGTGTCAAAAAATGTGGCCGAAGATAAACCAATTTTGGAAGATCGGGGGTTTTAATGGCCGCGACCGGAAGTGAGGGAGAGGGTGTGTTTTTTTTTAATTTTTTCACCCTCGATCAAGACCGAAATTATTTTCTGTATTCCATTGTTGTTTGAATCCGACATGTACCGAAAAAGAGTGGGAGGGGCCCAAAAAGGGTTAATATCGTTGTCATTTCACAAATTTACACTTCCACGTCGGTTAGTATTCCGGATGCTGTCTGTTTTCACGCATCGATGACGCCTTTTTTGAGGCCGATGACAGCTTCAGTTTTGATACTAATCTCGGATGGCCTTCGGCGAACCTATTGCTGAGGAGGTCATTGCAGAGAGAGCCCTTTAGCCTTTCGACAGTTTTGTGTTCTCTGGTGTGTGAATTCCGGAAATGTTCCAACCGACTCTTTAATTAGGTGCATTTGTGTCAGCAGCTGAATTTCGTCGTCGCCCAACACAAATGCGGAATTAGATGAAATGGGTGCAATGGGGCACTGCCCTCTTTGAAACATCGTATTGCGCCTAAAAATTAAAAAAGAACAAAAAGATATTACAAAACCGACCCAGTAAATAGAGGAAAAATTTTTTAAAAAGAAAAATATTCATTCGTCTGAGAAAGAATTAACGTTTCAAAGAGAAACTCATTTTAATGTCAGTTACCGAAACCGTCAGAGTCTTTCCCGGCGTGAAAAATTTCATTGTCGCAAATTGCATTCCTCTCTGAGTAATATCTTTTTTGTCTCTCTCTCTCTCTCTCTCTTTTACAGATGCTGCAAATTTGGTTGAAATGATGCCGGCAGGCGCAGAGGTCTCTCTCATGGATCCCAAGCGAATACCAGCAATTTGAGAATGCACGCGATGGAGGGATGGCCCATTCTTTTCATTTTCCTCAGTGCCGAGTTTTTAGGTAAGAAAACTTTGTCTCGCAAACTGTCACGTCGTCAGGGGTGTCACGCATGCGCACGAGCAAAAATAGCTGAAATCCAAAGAGGGGAAAACTATATTTAACGAATGAAAGAGGGGAACCCCAAAGATACACCTCTGCTTAAGGTATCGTCGCCGTTTTGTAAAATTTAAGTTTCGTTGGGGAAAAACCTTTGGAAAGTATAATCTGTATAAACCAATTTTCCGGGAGATTTTCCAACTAATTTAAAAGTTTCTCTGGGAATAAAAGCGTTCCCAAAGATGCTTACAACTTGCACAAAAACTTTCGGAGCCGCTTTCAAAGCATTCACCAGCTCTCTGCGCAAAAATCTTCGAGATTTATTTGGATTCAAAGTATTTTTTTTTTATTTTAAAGGAATTTAATAAAGAAAAAGGTAAGAAAGAATAAAGGAAAGGGCGTTCGTGAATCATGAAAAAAAAAAATTCACTAAAGAAAATTCTTCTCATACATATTTTAAAGTATTATTAAAAATACTTTAAAGCTGAATGTGCGCAGGTGAACTCTGATTTTGATAGTCCGAAGATTTTTAGATTTGCCCAAATATTTCATATCATCACTTTTTCTGTATTGGAAAATTTATTTACTTTCCACGCGAAGACCAAATTCTCTTCTCCTCTGTTCTTTTGTGTACCGCTTTTCCTTAACACGATCAGCGGCCAATGCAAACAGCAGAAACCTCAGGAAAAGCATTTTTTGAGAATGATTCCCCAAAAAACGCTCCATTTAATTGAAACGCAGAAGAAAAGCGATTGGAGTAAAGGGTTGACCCTTTGGCTGAGGAAATACTTAAGAACTCTTTTCCCGAAGATCAACCTCTAATGAGGAAAAAGAAGTATTTTTAAATAACCTTTTAAAATACTTTTGGGAATTCAAAATTAAAAAATGCTAATTACTTCTGTGATGTGTAACGGTGAAATATCTTTGCTGGTAAAAGGAAGCTCTCGCCTCGGGGGCTGTAGTTCCCGTCAAAGGAAATTTTCTCTCAAAATAATTTCAAAGAAATTATCAAATGCATAATTGATATTAAAATGACGGCTTTTGTTCAAAGTCATAGTGATGGTTTTAAATGAGGCGATCGCACAAACCGATTTTCTGTAATTTTACCCAAAGCAATTTCGATACATAACCCATTAAAAATCTTTAATAATAAAGGTCTATTCTTCGATACATAGTCTAAAACTTCGGGGCACTTTTGTTCTCGAACATTCCTAGACGAACCTTTGGGTGTTAGAGTTTTTTCCTTTTTTTTTTTATTTGCAATTAATTTACACTGCCAAAGGAGGCGATAGTGGTGAATTTGACTTTCTGATATACAAATGAGTGCTTAACCAACTGTGGCACTCTAATTCTTTCTAAAATTAGGCATACAGTAGCGCTTAAAAGTATTTTGACACATCAAAATTTTTAGTTTTCCACTTATAAGAAAGTGGAATTTCATTGGCTTTCATTAAAATGCTTTATAACATTTATAAATATATATTAATTAAATAGCAGAAGAAACAAAGAGTTTATTTTAATAATAATAGAACTAAAGAAAAAGCAGAAGATTAAGAAGAATGTTATGTTTTGTATATTTTTTTATTGTAATGCCAAAGGGCGACAAACTAATACTACTAATAGTATTGATAACTAAATAATAAAATGTTATATTAAAATAATTAACTAAGAAAGTATTGAATTTTGTACTGTGAAAATACTTTAAAGCGCTTTCTTTTTTCTTTCAATACCGATCACATTCATTTGAATTTCTTTTACTCTCGGAAAACTCATTCATTCCTCTCGTCTTTTCTCTTTTTTCGTTTTTCCCCCTCAGCCCGCATAAATAATCGCAAAACTAATAATTTTCATTAATAAACTTTACGGGGACTTAATATTCATGAGTTTGAAGAAGAAAACGAAGCAAACAATCGGAAATTTTATTATTTTAATTGTTTACAATGACACTTCCCCCGGCGCCCCAACTTATCGGGGTTGTCGAATCCCCCGGGCTTTTTTATCATCTTTCTCCCCGGCGTCGCCTTCCCACTTTTGAATTTTTTATCAAAACCTTTTCCGGAACCTTTAATTCGCCAGGTTCGCCCCCGACATCCGACAATGAAGGAACGTAATTCCCCCTCAGCGATCTATGCCCTTCATATTTTGCATATTTTGTGTTTTACTGTCCCATTCCGATTTTAATGCTTTGTTTTCTCATAAATCGCGTAAATTTCTCAGCGGCTGTTTATGCGGAAACATGTTTTTCTTCGGTTTTATGTTCCATTTTTATAATACTTAAACTGGAAATAGGATTTGTCGTTTTATGTGTGATGATGAATAGAGTTTTCCCGGGAAAGTTTTAACGAAAACCTTTTCTCTCAAAAAAAAGAAAAACGACCAGGTTTTGTTATTATTCGACTGAGAATGTGAGAAAAAAGTCGAGTAAAAAAATGTTTATTCCATCGGTAAATAGTAACAGTTTAATAAGTCGTGGGGATAAGAGAAGAAGTCGTTGCCCATTGGGTGAATGTTTGTACTAAAATGTGCATAAATCCGCTCGTATTGTCCGTATCGGTAATAAATTAAGCGGTGTGAGTGTTCACACACTCTTCGATATTATAAATCGTCCGCATTCTGAGGAGTGTTTTTGCCGGGCTTTGTGATGATAACCCGATGATTTGAGTTCTGGTTTTAACGGTGCAATTAATTACCGGCAGACTCATCGACAGTTTTCCAGCTTTTCAGTATCACCTGCAACCCCTTCGGTCGAAGGGTGAAGGGATGTTCAGTGCGAGGAGTAATTGCAGTCGATTTGTTTCTTGATTGTTTTTATGAAAACTTATCGTAATAAGTAATTAATGAATTAATTAATTCGGGAGTCAAAGAGTGGGAGGGTGAAAAACCCAATAAATAGATGGAAGGAGACGTTGGATGGAAGACGTGAACCGAAATGAAACGGGAATTTATGGAGAGCGGAAGTATCTGAATTCTAATTAAGTGCTCGACAGTCTATAATATTTTCATTGTGTTCGAATTCGGGGCATTTATAGGAATTTTAGTCATTAACCCGGAAAATATACAAAGCCAAATTCTAATGACCAATGGGAGCGATCGCGTTGATTAATTTCTTCCAATAAATGAAATGGCAGTTCGGGAAATGAGGAAAAACCTCAGATGAGCGTTCAATTTTTATGGGAATAAAACGTAACCTTTGGGTTATTCGAAACCCAATCCGTTCTTTAATCATTAGCGACCCCTGCGGGTCTCCCCGACACCCCCCCAAGACAAATTCCGATGAGCGCAGACTTTTAATCGCCGTAGCAAAACATTGGTTGAAATTAAAAATTTTTGTCGACACCGAAGTAATAAAAACATGGGGGAGGGATGCGAAGTGAGAGACATAAATGAAAGATTGGGGTTGGAGGGGGGAGGAAAGGGCTAATTTGATTAAAAGCTGAACATGTTCTCCGGAAGTAAAAACAAGCGGAATAAAAAAGAGAAAAGTTCTTGTGACACATTTTTAAAGGCTTCCCTTATTATTGTAATTTGCCCTTATCAAATTATTAAGGGTGGTTGAAAAACTCTTGAGGTGGCGACGACAGATGGTTTTATTCATGAAATTTTCAATTTCCTTCTTAAAATTTCTTATTTTGATTTTGAGCGTTCTCTCGTCGAGGGGATTATTTGAGAAGTGGGGGTTGTCGAGAGCATTCGCCGATGTGAGGGGCTCGCAGAGATTGAAGGGGTGAGCGCCACCGGAGGGTGGAAGGGAATAAATTTTTTGGCTGCGGGGAGAGCGGAAAATGCGTAAAAGTTTCCCTTTTCCTTTCATTGCTTTTT
The DNA here is from genome assembly GCA_028293925.1 of Brueelia nebulosa. NCBI lineage: Eukaryota > Metazoa > Arthropoda > Insecta > Psocodea > Philopteridae > Brueelia > Brueelia nebulosa. The sequence continues at coordinate 3,057,827 of JAQIBA010000006.1, read as the reverse complement.
TGGGAACAGTCGCGGGAATCTCCGGAGATTTTCTACGGTTCATTAAAGAATTTCATCCCAGGGGCGAAAAACAATTTCAAATTATCAGGTCAAAGTCTTTTTTACCTTCTTAAACCTTTTAACTTATAAAAAAAAAAGGAGGAAAACTTTTCGCGAAGAATTTTTAAATAAAAAGAAATATTTTGCCGGAAGAATTCTGATTCATTAAAAAAAAAAAAAAAAGTTCGGTAGAATTCTTTTTACCCCCAAAAGAGTTCACCTTCGAAACAACTTTTATTTCACTTTCCAAAGAAATACGCGTAAGTACATAAAACTAAAAAGACTGGCTTTTAATAGTCCTGGGAGGACTGGAAAACATGTCTTGGAATTTTTTCTTCCGTTTCAAACCCTTTGTGGTTGCCTCCCTCTCTTTACACGGTCACATTACAGTGGGACTTCCAGTGCGACTTTGGAGATATTTTTATAGTTTATAGGAAAATTTAGAAAATTCATTTACTTATTGATACAGTAACGCTCAATAATATTTTGACAATACAAAATTTTTAGTTTTCCACCCTTAAGAGTTACATACAGAGTTTTATTAAAATGCTTTACAACAGTCCTCATATTTATATTAATTTAATATTAATTAAATAACAGAAGAAACAGAGTTTATCTTTAGAATTATACTGTGATTTTACCTACTAATAATACAACTAAGAGTATTAAAAAAAAAGCAGAAGGCTAAGAACGATATTATGTTTTGTATATTTTGTTATTATAATGAATATTTTATAAATGTATTTGTATATTTACTTCCTTTGTTTATTTTGTATTTGTATATTTAGCTTCTTTGTTTATTTTGTATTTGTATTTATACTATTATTTTGTATTTGTATATTTTGTTATTTTTATTAAGTAAATTTTATAAGTGTATAATTTAATAAGTAAATCAATCAATTATAATAGTATAAGTAAATATAATATAATCAATTATATTATAAATGAATAAGTCATCAAAATTTAATAAATTTTGTTATTTTGTAAATACATAAATAAATAATACATAATAAAATTTAACAGTAAAATAATTAAGTAAGAAACTATTAAACTTTGTATTGCCAAAATATTTTTGAGGCTTTTGTATTTATAGCAATACAACGGTTTCTTTAGTCTCTCTACAACCACTGTGTCGCTAATGTATTCTTCTATATGTGTTTTCTTTCCTATTTTACTCTGTTGATTGCCAACATTCAAAATATCGAAACTCAAAACGAAATTCGCACCTCTTCTCCAACATTGCTGACTGCTCCATTTCTGATTTGACTAAATTCACAAAAGCGGAAATGACTTCCCTCGAAAAATTATTAAAATGACTTAAGCGAGAAGCAGAGTTACGTGAGTAAGCAAGCACAGTGTTGAATAATTAAGTAACACAGTCAACCAAATTGTTTTCTGAAGGCCTCATTAATTACCCCTTTAACCCCGATGATTGAATAAGCTTTAGCCGGGAAGAGCTTTTGATAAGCGATCAATAGGATCAGGATTGGAGCTTTCGGGGGGAGAGACACGTTTACTTTGCTTTAAATTTTATGTCTCCCCATTAATTTGGCCCGTTTGATTTTGGGTTCTCACTCTCCCTTACCCCCAACCCCCTCCCCCTCCCCCTGTTTACACGATTTTCAAAGATTTCCACCACGAGTTTTGTGCTGACGAGTGCAAGTTGTTCAGCACACGAACCGCATAACCTTAATTACGAGAACGTTATCCGATTGAAGGTTGGAAATTAAATGGGAGCGCAGAAGTGGAGTTGATTTGGGTTTTCCGGCAGGAGTTCGAAAAGGCGGTGCATACGCGTTAGAATTTTCTTTCTTCTCCCAAAGGGGAGGTTCTGCACGCAAAAAAGGAAAAAGAGCCGCCGACTGTAATTAATTCTGATTGTTTTTCACAGTAAATAGTTCTTTTGAGGCTTCCTCACAATTATTAATGGCTTTCGCCACGTCCTCGAGTTTTGCTCTACTTCCGGTGTGTTTTTACGCCATTTTCGTACAACTGTGCCGCATCAGATTGCGGCCTCTCACTCCAATGATTTAATAAATGTTTCTTTATTAAAAATAAAAAGGGGTGGGAAATGGTTTTCTTGACGAGAGCGGAGGGACCACTGGAAATGATGCATTCATCCTCACATGGAGAAGGGGAATAATGAAATCCCGAATGAATTTCTTACACTGTATCACAATAATATTATAGTTTCCACCTCCGGTTGTTGTCAGACAATTTACAGTGGAAGCAACGCCCTTGCAAACTTTCTCATTGTGATTCCTAATGGGCTTGTTAGTATAAACGACATAAAGGGAAACATCGTCACCTCCATTTTTATTTTGCCTCCCTTTGGGTATTTCACTTGAAGGAGTCCCAGTCGAAGGTGTCTGCCGCAGTTGAGTGCTTATTTCTCCCCACCGTCGTCTTTGGTTTTGAGTAATTTGATCCGGAAGAAACGGATTAAACCCCTTCGCCGAGAGGGAGAAAAAATGAGCCGGAGAACTCCCCACAAAGAGCGCAAAAAATTCTCACAGACACAAAGTTTCGTGAAAAGTGAAAATAAATCGTAATAAAATTGGGGGTTGGGGTTGTTTTAAGATCACACCGAAATGCGGAGCTTTAGAAAGGGGAGGCTTTGTGCCAGAGACCAGATTGGAGCCGCTTCTGTCAGAACTTCCTTTTCTGTAAAAGCTTTTCAACGTCAAGTAAATTAAGGAGGACTCGTAAATAAAGTGTTTCGCTTCACTCCGCCATCAATTCACCTTTCCGAGGAAGTTATCGATGCTTTTACTCTTTTCTACACTTTATTATTTCTTCTTTCACGCCATTTGTTTTTTATTTACTTATTTAAAACTATTTCAGCTTTTCGAGGGGAGGAGTCGGGGCCACTTTTGCTCTCTCTCTCTCTCTCTCTCTCATTTCATCCGAAAAAACTTTTTACTCAACTCATTTTATGCGTCGGTTTTCACTCGTCCTCATTTTGATTGCCTTTTGCTTTCATTTTTAAGAGAAAGGTTTGCCCCCAAAAAGCTGACAAAAAGGATAAAAGACGAGGAAAATCTTCTTGGGAGAGATGCACACAAGTGCTGTTGGCATTCCATAATCGGTTTCTTTCGGGCGTGGACGACGTAAAAGAAAAATATCGGGGGGTGACAAATGGGGAAAATACCACCCTTGCGGCGCCGCCTCAGAAAGTTTTAATTATATTTGGGGGGGGGGAAAGGGGGGAAACGCCGAAGAAAAGAACATGGAAAGTTTAAATCGTTTTGGGGGGTCAAATCCATCCGAAGGAGGCAAAGCTCGAATTGATGAAAACTGTTGATGCTTTTGTGTTTGATCGTCTGCTGCATCGGTCTTTAACTGTTGGATTCGCATTGCTTAATTGCTGAATCCTCGTAAATTAAGTCTGCAGTAAAAAAAGGGAGGAGCGATCGTCAAATCTGCAGATTCAGTCGCAAGATTTTTTGCAATTTATTACTTTACGCTGCAGCGAACTTTAGATGTCGTAAGTGTATTTTAACTGAACACAACTCGTAATTACCGTTAATAAATAATATTCATTCGAAGTGAGTATTTATAGAAATTAAAGACCTGATTAATATTTCAAGGGGGTTTCATCATCCCTTCGAGCAAATAAAACACCCCTCAAAAATAAATTTATCGAATGGAAAAGCAAAAAGGGCGGAAGCTGAGGGCGAACTTCCTTTCGGTGAACAATCGCTTTCAAAGACGTGGCCCCGAAAGAGGGGCAAATGGGGCCCATGCGTGACAATCAAACCTCGATTACGTTCGTGTTTGTGAGCTTTTAGCGGTCATTTCCGAACGAGTTTTTGTTGTCCCGTTCGCTCTTGCAGAACGTAATCGATGAGAGTTTTCGGATCGTTTGTGGAGGGCGTAAATTTTCGGGAGGTCCTAACCCCGGTTTTGGGGTTTTTGTGGTGGGAGTTCCTCCAACTTCGACCGAAGACCTCCAACTTCGCTTTCGCTTTAGTGGACCGAAGCTCGGCTGCTTCAGGCCCAAAGAAGTTTTCCCGACCGGGGTCAGCTCCTCCATGTTTGAGCAAAAGAAGTGCTGAAAATGCGGAAGATATCCAAAACAAATGAGTGAAGAGAAATTGGGGGGCGAGACTTTTTCTCATGATAATGTTTCCCCTCATGAATTCCGCGGCATGTCCGTGCACGAGCTTTTGTTTACATTTTTTGAATATGACAAAAGAAAAGAGTATTTTATCTCTTTAAGTCGGGAAGTGAAAGAGAAAGAAAATTGAGTGGGAGCTTTTGCTTTCAGAAATTTTTCGCTCCGAAATTAAACCCCAACCCTTTCCGAGGGGAGGAAAGTCTGCCTTTTCTAATTCAAAGGTGGTTGTCGTTGTTCTTTTTCCTTTTGTGAACTGCCAACGATCGAAATCATTCCAGTTCGGTTTTTCCACGTGACTTTCGACTATTTTGGTTTTCAAAATAGAGAAAAAATTAATTAAGGGAATTAAATGAAAGAGAGAGAAAGGTGACAAAAGGGGAGCGATACAACGAAAAGCCAAAACTTCAGTCAAATATTGAAAATCTTTTGCTTTAAACCCCATCCCCGTTGTAATCCATTTAAATTATGGGGGGGGAAAAAAACTGAGGGGAAAAAATAAATTGTGAGTAATTTAATAAAACCGTGAAAAGAGTTCTGTGAGGAACAGAAACTTAAATCATTCTCAGACTGAGTTAACGCATTGCTTACGACCCCAATCAGAATTAAAAACACGTTTCGAATCCGTTTTGAAATAAGCATTTCTAAACTTATTTTCCGCGAGAAATAAACAAACTGTAACAAATTTCCCTGATTTAATCACAAACATTCCTCATGCAATTAAAAAAAAAAAAAAGAAACAATTTTTTTCTCCTCCGGTGGGAGGAATTCCGAAGAAACTCTTGCTTTTGTCATAGATTCAGAAATGAAACTACGTGAAGAGACTCGACGATTTCCTTCTGCTTATTAATTTTTTTTTTTTCATTTAGTTGCTTTCGTTTGAGGAGCGCTCGCGTACACGTCAAAGAACGGAATCCATCAATTAGCTTCTTGTGTGTGTATGTTTGTGAGGGAGTTCTCGGAAATTTTCCTCTTTCCGGAGGGGTGCACATAATAAAGGGGAGGGGTGAGTCTTAAGGCAAAACAGGTGTTGATAACACAGCCCCTTGGGGTTGCTAATCACGGCGGTCGGGAAAATATTTCATCCGGCGTCCCCCTTTCCCGCGCGGCCGGAAAGTAACCCCCCAAGGAGGCATCATCCCTTCGACTTATAAATAAAAAAAAACGATCCCGAAAAAGAAAAGCCATATACAACTCGTTTATTTCCTTCGGCCGTTCTGCGAAAAAATCAAATGAAGACTCAAAGGTCTCCTTTAACCGGACCCTCGAATCTCGGGGGAGACTTGTAAAATTCACCCCATAAAAAAGAAAAGAGAGGCAGTTCGTCGAAAGCATTGAAAAAGTGAAAAATTATTAGAATCCGCAAATCACATCACTCCGCTCTTCCTTCTCGGGGGAAACAAATGGGAGATTGTTAAGGGTTGAAAATTTCCACTTCCACCCCCCTCCCCCGCGCAGCCAAGATTTTTAATCAAACGAAATTATTTGCATTACACAAATTGATTCGATCTCGTTATTATTGGTCTGACAGCTGTCAACCACTGCCTTTCGACTTGAGACGCACCCCCCTCCCCCGGCACCCCCGCAACCCCTCGTCCTCCCCTCCCCTCTCCGCAGAGAACTAATAAATAAAAAAAGAAATGTTTTCAATATCTATTTCCCGATACTGTTATTTGATGTCAACTTGGAAATTCTCCTTTGTGCATGCATCCTAAACAATTTTGAAAATCACTAGAAATTGGATTTCGTTTCTAACGAACTGTCGGGGGAGGAAAGGTGAGGGAGGGGGCGCGGGGGGCAGTAATTTTCAGTCTTCTTTTTTTATTGCCCTCCTTCCATCATCTGTTTTCTTTCCGTCCTCCTCCCTGTTTTTCACAGCGGACCTTTTCTATCTTATTTTCCCGAATTAGTTTTGTCCGAATTGTGTTGCGGTTTTTCTTTTCGTTTCCTCTTTTAATATTAGTCTTACGGTGTTCGTGATTTCGTTTTTGCTGTTGGGGAGTTCGAGAGTGGCTGAAAGGGACGGAATATATTTTTTTGTCGATGTGAATTAAACAAATAAATATAAGTGTTGACTGTTTATAATTGCGCTGCAGTCTGCGACGGAGAGAATTGCATCCATAACTGCAGTTTTCTTATATAACGTCCGACGTCATTTGTTTGGGGAATAAACTTCCCTATCAAGATAAGCGGGAGCAGTTAATCCCTGCAGGAATCTGGGGAAATCCTTCTTTATCAATTATGTTGGCAAAAGTCAGCTTTTATATTTCCTGGCGGGGCCACTTGTTCTCATAAACCTTTGATGCATGAGCTCCCCCCCCTCTCGCCTTTTAAAACTTCACTAAAAATATTTTAATTAGAGCTGGCTGTTTCCTCTTTCATCCTTTTTTAATCTTTCGGGGTGTTACACTTTTATTTGGTTAACTTTAATAAGTGGGGTCTTTGGAGGGCCGACACTGCTCGCGTTTACTCCCCTACCTTTGTTGTAAATCCGCTCGACTTTTTGCCAGGCGGCGCCTCCGTCACTGTTTCCTTTGACAAAGGAAAGACTCCGTTTATGACTCATCGCATCAACCCTTTGATTTTACTTCTTTTATTCGGTTTTTGTTTCCGCTGTATAGAGGGCGGGATTCAAATATGTAATCAGTCGTCATAATTGGAATAATTGTGAACGTCTATGGTTTCACCCAAAACGGTGTTGTTCTGCTGTTGAATTCGCGAAGGAGAAACGACATTTTGGATATTTTACTTTTTGACTGGTTGCCGTGTCAGTCGCACCCTGAAAAATTATTCCCTCGAAACTCGCGGTTATTTGATAATGTATCGAAGGGATTTGATTAATCGAGAGATCCGCCGGAGAAGAAAGAAAGGGAGCAACAGAGGCATTTCCTTTAGAATTTAGAAATTGCCTTTGTAAAATTTCCCGGAGAAAAAAAAGAGCGAAATAAGAGAGACGATGAAATGAAGGAGAAACTTGGTTTAAATTTATTTGAAAAGTTGAATAAACTGGAACAAGTTTCTTTGGCTGTGCTCTTATGAGTCGCCCTTTCCCTCCTTTTCGCCTTTTTTCCTCTCCCCCTTTCGTCCCTTTCGAAATGTATGCAATTAAGTTATCCTTCCGCGCGAAGCTTTGGTTTTCTCTCACCTTCGACAATGTCTTAATATAAGGCTGTGCTCCTGAAAGGTACAATACGATCACAGAACATTGTCTTCTCCGTTTTCACTTCGTTCTTTGACTGTTGTGCTTTCTTTTCAGCACCTTTTTGACCATTTTGACCTTTCGGCGATTCCTAAACCGTTTCATAAAGAATTTTTAGTATCGGAGACTCTCACTTATAAACTGCTGAGTATGTGAAGCTTTTTTTGACATTCAGTGACCTTTGGGAGGAGGGGATGACGAATGTCAAAAATTAGAGTAATTTCTCGGGGAAAAATATTTATCGACGGAGGAATTTCTTCCAGAGCCTTAGCCGTGTTGTTTTTTCAAAATATCTCTGACGGGTTTCCTTTTATGTCTCGGCAGCGCGAACTGAAATTCATAAAAGGCTTCTTCTCTCACTTGCGGGCTTCTGCACACGAGAACCACTCAGAGGGTGCACATTCACATGTTTCCTGCTGACCTCGGAATGGCGGTCAGTGCAACAGCCGTAAATGAACCGCCCATAAATGTTAGTCCTGCAAGCAGCTTCAGGGATGCCCCTCAGCAATAAAACCGGAAACAAGTCGTAAAACGGAATTTTTAAATTTAACTCCTTTCATAAATTTCTTTTTAAATGCCTAATTCTTCAGGTTAAAGTGGCGTTCAATGTGGGGCTGTCCGCACCTCCTATTTTTTTGAAAATGAATTTGTTATACAAATTGAACGCCCAGAGAGGCTGATCCGCAGGCACATTATGGCCGGCGTTCCGGACGAGAACTTCCGTGAAAAACCCTTGGGATTTTATGTATCCTGCGAGCTTGTTCCGCACCTCCCACAGTGTGCGGGGCTTGGACGAGAAGGCCCGGGCTCCGGACCAGTTCATGCTCTTTATGAAGTTGAGGGCCCCCGAGTAGGACACCACCAAATCCATCTGGCCGAAGTACAGCATGGTTCTTCGTCTCTCGATTATGTACTCGAACCAGGGCAGAACGGACTGCATGAGCTCTTCCGAGAGCATTTTCCTCACGAGGTAGTCGTCGTTTCTGATTGCGTTGCCCACATGCAGTGCTCTTCGCACTCTCCTCCTGTTCAGAAAAGCGTCGTAGTTGACGTGGAAAGCCCGGCCGAAGTCGCTTTCCAGATAGTTGTACCAGTGCTGATAACCCGTGGGTGGTATGTGTCTTCTGGAGATTTTTCCCCGTACCTCCGAGGCTTGGGAGAATTCTTTCTGGTCGATGAAATAGCGAATGAGGGCTTCTTTTCTCAGAATGTGGTTGTTCATTTTGTCATCGATGATGCCCAGTTGGTAGAGGTTGTCCGCGTATACTTCTTGGGTTTTGGGATCGATGACCCCGTTCCCGATTCCGATTCCTTCCAATCGAAGTGTGGTGTTGCTCTTCAGCAGTGCGTACGCGATTCCCGTCACGTATTTCCCGGCGTACGACTCCCCGAAGAGATACAGAGGGTTGCTTTCATAGCTCCCGAACAGAAGAAAAAACTGTTTCAAAAACACGATAAAATTGTGCGCGACATGGGTTTGGTTTCTGGAGTAGCATTCACTCGGTCTGCTGGCGAAGCTGAACCCGGTTCCCACAGGATTGTCGACATAAATCACTGAGCTGTTGGCAGTCCAGGAAAGCTTTCGAAGCTTCAACTCCCCCGAGGGAAGGAGAGTGTAGGGACCGTTCTCCAGAAACAGCCCGAACATGGAAGACAGTCCGGGGCCTCCACTCAGCCAAACCGTCACGGGGTCACTGTCGGGGTTGTTCCGCGACGGGAAGAACCAGAACCACAGGTTGGAGTTGCAGCTTTTATCCACTGTTATGAACCCCGAGTAGCTGGGGATCTTTGGCCTGAACCTGGTCACCAGGGACAGATTCCGGGCTTTTTCCGTCTGCCCGGACTCTATGTAAGGGGTGAGGATGAGTGGAGAATCCGCTGACGATGGTCGCAGTAGACAGAGAAGTACCGATAAAAGAAATTGTGAAGATATCATTTCCCGGTTTTTCTGTCGCGTAACTGAATTAAACTGATGACTCCGTTTGTTTGTATCAATTATCACCGGTTTATTTATTAAGGCGGAGATGAATGACAGTGGCGTTGTCCCTATGCTCAAATACAAAACATTGTATGACCACTGTTTTAAAGGTCTCTCCCTCAGTCTTTTGGACTACTGTAGTTCTCAGTTTTCCTCTTAGTCATTGTTAGCATAATAGTCTTTTGATGGAAAGAGCTTACGGTGTGAATGCTACGAGTTGCTACTAGTTATCTTGTAGTGTTGTTTTTAAATAAAAATTACAATATTGTATGGGTAACTTAGTATAATTTTATTTTGTATTGTTCAAAATAAAACCTCGGCACCCAGGGCAACACGCTCTAAATTTGTCTACCACTGAATGGGTTAAAGCTCACAAGTATTGTCATAAGCTGCAAAATCTTGGAGGTCAGACGGGCAGTTGTCCGCATAAGGGGGTTAGTTGAAAGGAAGAAAAAGTTGATTTGGGGATTTCAGGGGCATTTCCCAGGGCGGGACAATGAATTATGGGCTCTGTCCGGTTCGCAAAGGACAATCGAGAACCCGAACGAAGCAGGTCGCTTTCTTTCCGAATACAAAACCGTTTATAAAGCTTTTAATGAAAAAATATCTGGGCCGGGTTCCCGGGTTAACTGAACCGTGAGTAAAAAGTCAGAAGCTGCTCCTGACTCAAGGGCTCTTCCACCGCTTTCATCTGACAGTAAAACTAATTTTCTTTCCGCATGTGCCCGAGGTGGCTCTCACTCGCTCACTTTTCTTCTCTTTTCAGCTCTGGGCTTCGAACCTGACTTCCTGTACCCGCTCGAGAACGTCACCATTGCTCAGGGTAGGGACGCCATATTTACATGTGTGGTAAACAACCTGGGTGGATACCGGGTGAGTGCTGACGTCACACCAGCGCGGGTGCGTATCCATTTTGATCCGTATCCATGTGTAGTGCACTCGCACTGTTGGAATGGCGCCGACTCTTCGGGAAGATCTCCTCTCCTCTCCTCTGTCCTCCGCTCGACCACTGTGCCATCGCCTCCACGCACCCCTGTCTTCCGCCGTCACCTCCCCCCGTCTGCCGTCTCTGATCTCATTTTCTGTTCGCGCTTCGGATAAACACCGGAAGAGAGTAAGCCGTAATGTAATTTTTGGCAAATTAGGTTAATTATGTATCTGGGGAAAGTAAATCCGGGTGAAAGGGGTTGGAGGGTGGGCGGGGAGGGAGCAAGGGGGCAGAAGGGAAGAGTCGATGTTATCCAACGAGCACTTTCCTTCGTTATGCACTCACCAGTTCACCCCTTTTTTCTCTGATTCGTGCTTCGATTCCTGTCGGCTTTTTAATTATCAAAGAGCACTAATTTTTTCGTATTTATTTACTCCCCGATTGAAAGATTTTCTCTTAATTACCTTTTCCAAAACCGGAAATCTTTTCCCTTTGAGAAATGCAAAAGATTCGTTTCGGACGTCTAATTTATTAATGTGAAGTCCGAAGCGAAGGGGGAGGGAGGGAGGGAGGGGTGGGGGGGAGGGAAAGGGGTTTCATTAACTGATTCCATTTCTTTATCCGAAAGCTCCGCATGGGATATTTCCGAAGGTAAACAGATTTTAGGAAATTATTTGAAATGTTTTTTGCTTTCCCGGGGGTGGACCGGAAAATTTTTGAGGAGCGGGAAGGGATGAATTGAAATTTTAACTTCACTTGAAGTAAAGTTGACTTTGGGGAGTTTGGCCAAGTTTTACGGGGGTGCCCTTTGGGAGGACTTTTTCGGTTTTTCCCACATCGAAACACCCCATTTTGAATTACGACCATTATAAGCTCTCTTTAATTTATGGCGAACTTACAGAAGGGGATTGAAAAGTAATTTTCGGGGAGGGACAAACGGGGGATTTTATGACAGGTGTGAGTTGAGGTGGAGAGAATCAAAGGAAAAGAGCATAGAGATAGTGAAATGAAAAGAAAGGAGATGAAGCTGAAACACATGCAGCATTTTAAGGTGTGAAGGTTCCAGGAATTAGTTTGCACTAAATTTATGATGTTTATGGATGAGATCAGTCAAATGTGTGTCTTTGGGGAAGAACACTCCAGTTTTATTTTAGTTTCTTTAGATTGTGGTCTAATTTTTAATGATACATCGGGGATGCGTAAACCATAATTTGGTAGCTTACGTGATTTTATGTGTCTTTTGCCGCGTAACAGTGTTTTAATCAAGGAACTCACCACCGATGAGATTTTAGAGGGGTTTTCTTCGACTCACCGCGATTAGGAATGCTGAACCGACTCCCTATTTCGTTCTATTTTCCTCCGGTATTAAGTTCCTCATTATTCTAATCCGAACTAATCCTGGTTGAAAGTCGGATTATAGTAAATCAAACCAGACAAGATCCATTGGAACATGTCATCAATTTGTATGTTGAAAAATCTTTGGGAATAAATTTTAATTTTGTTTACTTCTTCTCTGGAATTACGGTATGAGTAAATGAGAGTTTATACTTTCCGTTTTGAAATCGGGTAAAAGATTCGGGGGTTGAAGCACGAATTCAGCCTTTTTGGTGAACTCCATAGTTACTTTCCTTCTGCACTTGCACATAAATTACTTTTCGTAGGATTTCTTTAACCTTTGCACTTGACGCACTTGCACTTTTTGTTTGTGACGTTATCAACTTATCAATAAAAAAAAGCAAGGGAAATTTTTCTGTAAATTATACACCTTATGAAAGAGCACAAGTCTTTGTGCATTCCTTTAGGGACCTCGGGCTTTTCATTACGTCCCGAAACCTCTTTACAAATTTAGACGTCCGTACGAACGGAACCCGCCCCCTCGGCCCCCATTTCAATGGGCGTGTTCTCATGTCGCAGAAAAATTTTTCTTTCATAAATCGCTTCCTGTCAGCGGCGTCGCGAGACCCTTTGCTGACGGAAAGTGCACCTTCGGACCGCATGTTCCGTTGGAAGAAAAGAGAGAGATGATCACAGATTAGGGCAGCGATGGGCGACCCATTGCAATCGAGTGCCACGTGGCACTCGACCTATTTGCAAAAGCGATGTTTACATTTTTATGTTTACACCGTTATCTGTTTATTTGTATTGGAGTGCAGTAATAAATGATTACTGCATGACCATTAGATTTTTATCAGCAATGGACAGGAGAATTATTTCTTTATAAAGTTATCACTGTAAGTTTAATCTCTGGTTGCTAATCGCTGATCTAAAATTCTGTAATATTCAATTAATTAATAAAAATTTCTAATTTGAATTGAAATGAAATATGCACATTTTCTAATGGTTTTTACGCCCTCTGAGTGCAGATTGTCCTCCACGGAGCCTTTCTGAGGTTAAGGCAACACCGTCGTTGATTGAGTGTCATCAGAGGTCGGAAACCCATAGACACTCCCTCTGTTTGTACCGGAAGTAATTTCCCTAGTGTGCCTCAGCGGGCTCACACCGTGAAATAGATAAAAAAATTATCTAATAAATAAAAGCAAGGCGAAATGTTCACACGGGCCATTAATGAATACGAATAGGCTGTGTTCGCACCGTTCCCGCAGGTGCGTAAAGGTGCGAAAGGGCTCTGAAAATGCGTCTCTAAAAAAATTTATTATTTATAGTCCATAAATTTTTCTAAGTGAAACCACTCGACGTCACCTCATTTTGAGACCGAAGCTGAAGAGAAGCGTGGCCCATGAAAGTGACGGGGATGCGGAGCGGCGGGGAAGATTTTCAAGGGGGTGAAGAAAGCAAACAAGGGAAATCAAACCAACATGGCGCTCCCATTCGGCGGCCTTCAATCCTCAATCAAACTCATTAATGCTAAATGCAGGAATTAGTGTAATGCGGTAACACTGATGTGGGCTCGCAAAATTAGTCGGCATATTAAAGATTGATACAGAAGGGGAGAGGGGGTGGATTTACCCTCTGTTCTCTCTTCCGTTCGAATGCACTGCTGAATTGCTACTCGGGAACGGATCCGAAATTCTGCTCCTCGCAAAACCCTGAATAATGTCCGTCAAATTAATTATATACGCAATAATAATATACACATGTTTATGTATATAAAGAGAAGAGTCAAAAAAGAAAGTTTTCTTCGTTTCTTTTGAGTTATTATAAAAAAAATTTTTTTTTGAAATTTTTTTGAATAAAAAGAAGAAAACTCTTTTTCCAGGTAGATTACTTTTCCGTAACTATAGCTTTACCTTTACATAAAGGGAAGTACTTAATTGGATCGTTTGAAAACAACTCATACAAAGGTTCCGAGGAAAAAGTGAAAAAAAATGATGAATAGGTCAAAGGATAGAGAAAGAAAAACGAAAACAGACGCCAACGATGGAAACTCGATGATATTATCATATGATAAACATCGGACGGAAAAAAACTTTCTTATTTATTTAATCAGGCTCCTGTATTTTTTTTTTTTTGAAAGCTGATTGCTATCTCACCCCGAGGAACCTTTTTCAAAATATGAAAAGAAGGAAAAGCCCTCGCAATGACAATCGTTTTAATAAGGAGTGTTCGCAATCGCACAACCGGGCGAGAACGAATTCGAGGGGAAAAACAATCGGGAGGGGATGCATGAGGTCCAGAAGAATTTTCCGGGAAGAAAATCCCGTTTGTATTGGAACCAGCAGGTGCTTTCGGGACAAAAAGAATTTTCGGGTTACGATAAAAAGATGGCGAACGAAAAATGTTTAATTTTTAATATGAGAAACTGAGATTCTTTATCGAAATTTTTCTGAGCTCAGTGAGGGAAGAAGCTTCCCCCCGGGGGAGGGAAAGGAGATATTTGTAAATAAAATGGGAAACCCCTTATTTATCGCCTTGTTTTCCATTTTAAAATAATAACATAGCGAATGCGTTTCATGAAAACTAATAAGCGAAAACCGGAAGTAAATTCGCTCGTATAAAAATGGACTGTGACGTCACGCTCAGTCATTGGGGGAGGCTTCGCTTCCTTGACATTTTATAATAAATATTTGGGCGCACAACGCATATCTTTAAGCTCTCTTGTAAGGGTTGGGATGTTCTTCTGTGAGCAGAAGAGCGTCAGTGGCACAAAAGGGGTGAAGAATGAAGAAAACCTTAGTTTTCAGAAGCAAAGGGGTAGGAAGAGTATGAAAAGCGAGAATTGGGGTATCACTCGCTCAGTTGTGTGAGGGCGGTTCCTGGGGTTGTAAACTCAAATGGGGGATTTCATGTGAGCCGAACGTACAATGCGAAGGAAGAGAGAGCTGCGGTTTACTCCATTCATCGGTTTTCTTTTACAAACTCCCGCATCTGTAGACAATGGCCTGGAGCTGAAATTTGCCTTGAAGACACAAAAGCAGCGCCTGGGGAAGGGTGATTGAGGGTTGAAGGATTTGCCTGGGATTAAGGCTAATAACAATAATAATGACACTGTAAAATTGTAATTCTCCTCCCCTTTGGTGGCGCATGAAAAGAGCAACGCCCAAATGGAAAGACGAGCTCATTGTTGGGCTTTAAACATTCACTTCATTGTCTCTCAATTCCCAGGCTCAGGACGATGTCTTCGCTGAGAAATTAAGCGACAGCGATAAATGGAACTCTTCTCAAAAATTTCAATGGAAGTGCGCCTTTAAGAGCATCGTTTTCAAAAATATACAGTTTTTAGTACAGTCAAATTAGACATTAAAGGTTACATAAATTCTAAGAAGCTGAAACTTTGTGAAATTGTTCGGAGTATAATTATATATAAAATGTCAAAAGTCCTCCAAAATCTGATGTTGTGTGTCATTCAAAAAGTTGGATCGACCTTTGACCCCCCCGCCATTTTTCCCCGACATCGGATTTTGGAGGACTTTTGACATTTTATGTATAATTATAATCTGAACAATTTCAAAAAGTTTCAGTTTTTTAGAATTTATGTAACCTTGAATTTCTAATTCGACTAAACTATTTATGAAAGTTTAAATGACTCACATCTAAAGAATTAATTTAACCTCTTCTACCATAATTATTCAAGCTAAATTGACCTCTTACTCGCACCTCCCACTGATCACTGAATGCTTTCGCCCTTCTTACCAACTTCAGCAATGGATTTTTGATTGACAAAATGCTTTCGAAGATGAACCGTTGCCTCTGTCAAGGGGAGGAAACAGTCCAAAAATGCATTTCCTCATTGTCCCATTAAGCAAAGGAAGACGGCCTTAACACGCGCAGTCGCGTCCGCACTAAAAGAACAAACAAGAGGAAATTAATTAAGAAATGATTAAAATTCCCGGCGTTTACACACAAAAATAACTCGGTTTCAAGTTCGCTAACTTTTCCGGAGGAGGTAACGGCACCGAAAAACACAACAACACGTACATTGCTTCAACTGCTAATTTCACGAGTCTCCTTTTAACGAAATTCATATTCTCTCGAATAATAAGCAATTTCGGGAAAGTTTTCGCTGAATTCTTCCAGGAGGTCGAGGGCTAGTTTTCAGTTAAAAATGTTACTCTTTTCAACCGTAAGTATATCCCCTAATACGATTTCCTTCCCTTTGGAATGTCCTCGCCTCGCATGGAAATTATTAATTTTTTTGGGGTATTTTTTGGGTGGAAAAAAGGTAGCGTGGATAAAAGCAGACACGAAAGCCATATTAGCCATTCACGAGCACGTGATAACCAACAATCAGAGGCTTTCTGTCACTCACAACGACTACAACACGTGGACACTCAATATCAGAAGCGTACGAAGGGAAGACCGAGGCCAATACATGTGCCAAGTCAACACGGATCCCATGAAAAGCCAGGTAAGCTGAATGCGGTAGGGCAGAACATCCCCCGACTCATTCATCAGGGAATTTACTCCGCCAGACGGCCTTCCTGGAAGTCGTCATCCCCCCGGACATAATCTACGAGGAGACGTCCGGTGACATAATGGTTCCCGAGGGCGGTTCTGCCAAATTAGTGTGCAAGGCGAGAGGACACCCCAAGCCGAAGGTGGTCTGGAGGAGAGAAGACGGAGCTGACATTATCGTCAGGGGTGGCACCGCTGCCAAGACGAGAGGTGAGGAGGGTGTTCTGGGTGGGATTTCCGGGGTGGTTCTATTGATGGAAATGGTTCTGTGCAGTGTCGTCGGTGGAGGGAGAAATGCTGACTCTGAGCAAAGTGACGAGGTCGGAGATGGGGGCGTACCTGTGCATCGCAGCCAACGGCGTTCCTCCTTCGGTCAGCAAGCGAATGATGCTGCATGTGCACTGTGAGTATCGCTTTGAATGTTCCGGGCCGATGAGGACGTGCATCGGTCATTAGCCACCGAACATTAACTCCTCTTTTGCGCCTCATCGCATCTCGTAAAAGCTAATGGCGACAGTGAATTGTTTCCTTGACAAATTCACGGGTTTAGGCACAACAACAAGCTCGACAAGCGTGAACAGGGGTGGGCATCCTTGACAAAGCAGAACTTATTAGCACAGTCGGGAGAGGAAGATTAAAAACAAACATGTATAAACGCAGTGCTTCTCTCGCATTTATATGCATGAACTCTCGTTTTTGGATTGAAGAAAAGGAGAGCTTTATATAAATTATCCGCCAAAACCGTTTTCCCTTTTTAATGGGTTTGCATTACGCTGCATCTGTTTTTAACATTGAAAAACATCCTAATCTCATCGCCCCACTGAGCCCGTAAATCAATGTATGGCCCTATAACTTCAAATTTCATTATTACCCTCTCGACACAATGAATTCATAAAAAATATTTTACACTGTCGCTGATTATAAATAAATAAAATAAGCTCAACGCAGGTCGCATAGGGGCGGTCCGAATTCACTTTTTGTTATATAAATTAAATAAATAATATTATAAAATAAAAACGCACGTTTTTAAATAACATAAATAAATACAGTATGACGTGAGAATACGTTATTAAATAAGTCAATTATGTTTGAAGTAATTTTTATTTATTTTATTTTTTAAATATAATTATACTTTTTTTGTATTTTATTGTATGTGCTGTTGTAACTGTGGTTTTATTTATTAATTTTTTTTATATTTTCAAAAGTCCGACAAATATCGTTTTAAACAATCACTTAAAAAATAGCTTAAAAGTATAAATAATACAATACATATAATTATAAATATAACTCGTAATGTATAAATACTATACACATTTTTTAAACAATAATATACACATCGTTTTAAATAATTACTTAAAAAATAGCTTAAAAGTATAAATAATACAATACTTATAAATATAACCCATAATGTATAAATAATATACTTTCGGTTTAATCAACTGCCGACAGAAAAGGGTGCAATAAATTTCCTGCATTTCGCCTCCCTTTGGTCTTCTGTCCTTTTTCACGTAGTTCAATGTGCTTTTCGCTTTTCCAAATATAAAAATTCGAAGAGGGATGTACTCATACTTCCACAGTTATAATATAAAAAAAAATTATGATATAGGGGAAAAAGCGGAAAGTTTTGGTAAAAATTAAAAGAAAGATTTGGGGTGTTGAAAGGGCGCCTCCAATTTGTTCTTTTCTGCTTCCCCTTCCGCCACCCTCGCGAGGGGGTGGCCTCCCTCACTTCCTGCCTTTCCCCCTTTGAGAAATTCCACTCTGCGCTCGGGCAAAGGGAGGGGGTTTGTTTATTGTGATAAGCGCCTTCGATTTCTGAGGTTGTTTTGCATTTTTTAATTGAATTTTCCAAAGACGATGGATTCTTAGAATTTTCCTTTCCCGCGCACGTTATTGATTTTTCTTCCGGTTAGAAATGGTAATTTAAAACTTTCTTCTGCTGTTGGGGGCCGACAGTGGCGAGCTCTTTATGCGCGGCCTCAGAGGGAAAAGCCGAAGCGAAATGGATGGCGGAGAAAAGATAAGATTTAATAAAATGCATTTTAGGAGCGTCTCCCGAAGGGAAAGTTTTCCTCGCTGAGTCCAGGAGATGAATGCGAAAGAAAAAAGCTCGAAATTCGTCACTGTCATCGGCACCCGCCCCTCAATAAACTGTATATCGATAATCCTCGTGTGAGAGTGTATCAAAAACGGAAACGGAAATGCGAGAAGGGAAAGGGGTTGACTTCACATATCGATTGTGACATGACCCATTGATCGACACGTCATCGGATCGCTTTCTCCATTTCTCACGAGATAAATTCAACTGACTTTCTTCTTTCTCTCATACTCATTTCCTTCTTTAACAACCCAGACGACGGTGGGCGTCTTTCGTCGTGGCAGAGAAAAAGGGAATTCCGGTGCAACTGAAAGTCATCTGTCCACTTAACCCTTGCAGTCATAGAGTGCAATGAATGGCCGCCATCTTCAGAATCTAAGAATTTTTGTAACGGCTTTCCCTCAGTGCGGATTTTTTGCATTTATTTTGTAGTTCTTCGAATGCATCCACAGCCACTACAGCTGTAATCCTCTTTCGAGCCAAAGCTGTAAGACAAAAACATCTTCGTTTATATTCTTCATCATCCCCTTCAATTGTCTCTTATTTTCTTAGACAACCCTAAACAGTCGGCTTGGCCAAGATTAACTCATTCCGCCCCAACTGCAGTAATTTCGTGTACGTCGACATTTTCCAACCCCTCCGAAGTGTTCTTTCTTCCGTCTTTGACCGAAACTTGGCCAACTATTCCGCTGATTTTGGGCGAACGATGAGAGGAGAAACACGAGGGGGAAGGGCTTAACCGAGACGTCATCAAAATTTTACCACCTCGTAAAACCCCGGTTTAATATCAATAACTGACCTTTTCGGGCACCCGATTCGTCAGCAATAAAATAAAATCAAAAGCCTCTCCCATCTAATCAAAGAGCAATTACTGCGGATGGAGCCGAAGGCTTTGCAAAAAGCGAAAATCATTTTCTTTCGAGGGTGAGCGCCATGTAAAGAAGGGGGAGGAAACTAACATTTTCAGTAAAATTGCTGACGATTTAGATGATCGCTGTTGAGCAGGATTTCGCGGCTTATCATTCAAAGAGCAGGCAGAGTAAGCATACCGAAGAAGATCGATATGCCGTCAACTTTAGGAGACGTTTTTCACATTTTCAAAAGCTCATCCCCGACCGAAGAGTGTTTCCTTCTTTTAGGGGTTGCTTTTCAACCCCCGTTGCTGGTCAATCACTTCCGTCTCCTCACGAGTGCGATGAAGAACACAAAGGGTTGGACACGGGGGAGGGAAGAGGTTTTGGGGTGGGAACCTTCCATTGGCGGGGGCAAATGGCGTCTTACGGGGGTGCGGAATGCCTCCACCGGAGTGTATTAACCCCATCGCTTTCTCAGTTTATTTTCTTTCTGCATATTTTATTTTTTCATCTGGAGGTGGCAACGGATCTGATTTTGACGGTTGTGACAGATTAAGTAAACTTTCTCGGAGAGCGGACGAACACAGAAAAAAAGTCTCCTTTGTTTCTGACGAATCGCATTTACGCAATTTTATTTTAATTAAATAATGATTTTTTTTTTTCACGAAAGTTCATCCACTCATTCAAGTCCCCAATCAATTGGTTGGAGCACCGATTGGAGCTGACGTCGTTCTGCACTGCCACGTGGAAGCTTCTCCAAAAGCAATTAACTACTGGACCAGAGAGTCTGGTGAGTATTTTTTTTTTTATTTATCCAATCTATCGCTTATTAAAAACCACTCTGAAAATCATTTGTCCCGGATTTAATAAGAACCGCTTTGAGTAGTTAATTACCGGTCACTTGACGTCAGCAGTGACAGCTGTCTTCGTATAAATAGCCTTTCTTTTTTCATTTTTTTAATAATAATGCTTATTTGTCTTGTGATGAATGCGGGAGTTTTACCTCACTTTCATCCCCTAAAACTCACCCCCTTCCAGTGATCCAAACAATGTGGAGCTGACTTGCTTCCAACGGGACCTGAACAAGAGGAAAATTACCACCCCCGAGGCGGAAAAGCAAGACGTGCCAATTCGGGGAGAGCAAACCTTAAGGTAACCACCCGTTTAATTAGCGGGTAAGACCCAATATTTACATTGGTCCTGCTGACGTCATTAGAGTTGTCAGAAAATGTTTTACGGTCTGTTGGTTTCGTTTCCATCGGGAGAGATTCTCATCCTCTTTCTTTGTCTCAAATCCCAAACAGTCACTTTCCAATTAAATGAATTATCCTCTTCGAAAATAAACAATTAGAAGGTTTTTCCTCGTTCGGCCATTTTTGTGTCCTCCGTCTTCGGAGTGCCAAAATCACCGGACGGACTAATTAAAAACCTTTGGGGATGAAATCCTGGCTTCGGTCCATTGTAGACGAAATGAATTTCCGGGGGTTGGGGGGGGAGGGGGGGATGAAAGCGGGCGGGTTTTCAAATTGTGTTATCAAGGGGTTTCGGTGGAAGATGCAGTTGACCCTTTGAGCAAAACTTTATGTTGGCATTGGGTAATGTTTCTCTATCTCAGAATACAATAAAACACTCCGACAAAAACTGCGATAATTAGTTCACTCAAATTAGCTCGAAAATAAAGAGTGAATTTACATAAATTCCTAAGAAGCTGAAATTCGGTCAAATTGATCAGAGTATAATTACACGTAAAATGTCAATACGATGTCAAATATGTAATCCAACTTTTTGAATCGTTATATCTCAGAAAGAGTTGCTCTTAGGAAAAAAAGTGTAGATACATTTTTTGTAGATAATTTTATTCTCTACAATTTTTGTCTGAGCTATTTTTACGATAAAACATACCGTTTTCCTGAAAATGGCGAAAAACTTATTTTTTTGACTTTTAACCCTCCGCCATTTTTTACATTTTTGACATTTTATTTATAATTATATCCCCAACAATTTGAACAAATTTGAGCTTCTTAGGGATGTATGTAAACTTGAATGTGTAATTTTGACGGGCTGAATCCGATCCAGTCCTCATTGAGATTACATTCGGTTCCAATGCACTGACAACCCCCTCGAGGGCTTACAATAAGTAAACAAAAGCCTTAAATGGAAGAACGAAACAGTAGTTGTTTCGGTGGGATATTAATGAACGGGGGCGGATTGAGAGGGCGGTGGGAAAAGGAAAATGCAAATGAAGACATAAAACGGTTTTGCGCTTCCACTAATCCCCCGAACCAATCTCGGTTCGAACAGAAGAGCCGGAATTGAAAGAAAGCCGAGTTTGGGGGGTGGAAAAAGAGGGAAAAATTCTTGAGCATTCGAATGAATTCAGATGAGGGAGCATAGGGGTGATAGGGGGCGCGGAGCGATCTCCGACATGGAAGGGGAGTGCCCAGGTCATTTTCATCCTCAGCCCTTCGCTCCCTAATGCGAGAAATATGCAAATAATAATTAATCCCGTTCAACTTCACATCACTCCCTAACCCCGATTTCGTTTTCGGGGTGGTGAGAACCGAATATAAAAATGATCGGGGGCTGTGTGTGAGATTCCGTGAATGGAGAAAAGGGTGGAAATCCCCTTAATTAGTTTTTAATAAAAAGATTGTTTACGTTTTGACAGATTTCAAAAGAGCTTTCCGAAGATGTTTTCCCTTCAGGTGTTGATACGACTTCAAATTGTGAATATTAAGATGGAAATGAAATTTAATTAAGCTGAAAATAAACTAAAATCTTATTAATTAATATATAGAGTTGATTAAATGAGTAAATGAAAAGTTTTTCGGGGAAATGACCCTTTGAACATAATCTTCTGCAGAAATCGGGTGCAAAAGGGAGTTTTTTTTCGGTAAACTGAAGAGGAGTTAAAGCCCCGTTCCCGTCTGGATTATGCATTCCCTGGGGATATTCGTAGGTGTGGTTTGGATCAAAGCGTCCCCCTTCAATTCGAACGGGAGGAGAATGGAGAAGGCGATAATTTATTTGATGAAAAATGGTTACAAATTGAATTTACGATTGACGAAATTTAAAAAAGGGTCATTTTGGAAATGATCCAAAACAATGTTGAGTGTCGCACTTTTGCAACTTCCTGTAAATCTCAAATAAATTACGATCCAGGACCGTATTCAGTTTTCCTATTTCTCTCTCTCTTTCGAATTGGGAGTCTTCTTCTGCCTGAATTTATTTCTATTTTACTAATCTCTCTCTGATTTCCATTCACAGGTGAAATGATAATTAGTAACGAAAAGTATAAAATGACGGAGACGAGTAACTCGTACTATTCCGTTCAGATGCGACTGACTATTAGAGCGCTCACGAGGACCGACATGGGAGGCTACAAATGCATTTCTAAAAATTCCATCGGAGACGCTGAAGGAAACATTCGCCTTTATGGTAATCCCTTTTTTATTACCTAATTATAACCTTATTTCAGCTTTCCATTTCTTTGCTTTGGGTCAAACAAACCCTTCCTTTAAAAAAATCCACCGACAATTATCGCCGGCCATTTTCCTTCATGTAGTTCCCACATTAGACGACTGATGTCGCTGCCGGAGGTTTTAACCTCGCCATAAGCTAACAAGAGAAATTAGGTTCAAAGCCTCTCTCCGTTCCGACATGAAAGTACAAAACTGCGTCGACAGAGATCGCTATAAGCGTTAATGTATTGCTCATAAGCTAACCATGGGTGTATTTTTTCATCGTGTCCACAAGAAAATGGCCGTCGGGAAACCTCACATCTGAGAACAAAATTAACAAAAATATGAGTTTTATTATATTATAAAGTCTGAAAGGCCAGAAAGGTTAGTGAAGTCGGTGAAAGAATCAAAATATACAAATAAGTAAATAAAATGAATGTTAAAAAATAAAAATGAATGTCTCTGAGTCGGCGGACATACGCTATGGAAATCACGATTAAAATTTCTTCCTGTATCGCCCACATCAATTTCCTTTTATGGTTTTTTATCTTGACGCCCCTCGGGATTCACTCAGCCATATCCTCCGGAGAATCTCTCCTTTTCAACTTTTATTTTTATTCGCGCTGTCCCGGTTTCGTGTAATGCGAGGGCGAGTTTTATTACCTCTCAATCCGTATCATTTTTTCACTCTCCTCCACAGCCCACATTATTATGCTCGAAAGAAGAAAGTTTTGCGTTTAAACGGCCTCCGAAGAAATTTCCCCAAATCTTCCCCGACTTCCTTTTAATTAAATTCCTGTTAATAACGAATTTTTTCACGAGAGCGGTTTTAATGATGAAATTTGAGAATGGCGCCATTTTGTCCCGAATTAATCATTTTTAAAAAGGCTTTTTATCATTAAAAAGATTCTCTTTTCAGAGATGGAGATCCCCTACGTGGTGAAAAACACCTTAGAAGCGCCCGATCTTCGGGAGGAATTCGGAGCGCAGGGTTCCCTGAGGGAAGCAGAAGACGAAGACGAGGAGGCGCTCGACGCCAACGAACAAATAGACATCGACAGCTCGAAATCCTCCTCCAGGAAAATCTCTTTTCTCTCAATCATGGCCATCTTCTGCTTTTACTTCAACTGACCGTAAAAGAGCGCTGTTTAATACGGCTTTGAGCATATCAGGAACTGATTAGTGGGAAATTTTGACTTTTCCACTTTGAGTACCAAAAAGTGGTACTCAATTTGAGATTCGGATTTTGACTGCGGCAGAAGTCAGCGATTGAGGAAAGCTGTTGTAATCACTGACGATTTTGAATTGTACTTCGACGGATTTAAAACAATTTAATTGTCTGCACTCCGCAGTCACTTCTGTCGCAGTCAAAAGATGAAAGTGTGATTTCACTGGAATGAAAGTGCTTTCTAAATTCGAGTGAGAGTTTCTTACGGGGAAAAGTTTAGCTGTAATCGAATACTAAAGCCCAATTCACGGCTCACCCAATTAATTGGTTATATTTTCGTAGATTTTGTGCCAAATGAAAACAGTTTTCCCGCATTCGGCCATTTTGTTGAATGAAATTCCGATGTTTCGTTTCCGTTTCCTGTTGATGATTTTATTTTATTGTTTGAGGCCGCCTAATTTAATTGATGTTAGAGTTATATGAAATATTTAATTGGGCTTCGGTTCCCCTCGTTGTTGATTTCGCTGTCGAGAGTGAATTTTCATCCATTTGGGGTCGAATCAGCAGTTAAATCTGAGTTAAAGCTCAGCAGTGCGCAGCTCTACAAATATTGTTACGAAAGAAATCTTAAGTTTGGGACATATCCACCGCATCTGAGAATTCGTCAGCTATGAACTGAAACCCCGTATATTTATAATTAAGAAAAATCAGTCTTGGCAGCGAAAAAATAATGAAAAAATCTTCCATCTTAAGGCATAAATTATAAGTAAGCTTCAGTTACCAGAAACCAAAAATAAATAAATATAAATTGTATAAAATTAAATAAACGTACTTTTTATGTATAAAATTTAAAAAAGCTTTATAAAAAAATACATAATAAAAAATTAGCCTTTTTTCGTTGTCGTATTTTTTCTCATAAAATTCTTTTCCTGCAAAAAAACACTTCGTTTTTTTCGCGAATTTTTTCTCATTTTACGAAACGTTAATCATAACTAATAAATTCTATCGATTTATTAAACCTTTTGACTCACTTTTGATTATGATTAAAAGACTTTGAGAAAAAACAGGCATTATCATAATTTGGGGAATTCAAATATTATTGTTTGCAAAAACATCTTTTCGGGTTATGAAAGAAAGTTAAGATTAATTACAGTTTCACTTACCGTTGTCAACTGTTAACTTTTTTGAATCCTACTTAAAAAAAGCGGATTCTGAAGGGAAAACTCTAAAAGAGACAGTGAAGTAATCCCCAGCAGTAATTTCCAGTACCCACATCAATTTCTTCTCCTCTGAATTCTCTAAGTAATTAAAAAAATAACGGTCTTAAAACTCCTTTGACTTAATCTCGCAATTCAAATTAAAAACTGAAATTAACCGAAACTTTAAAGAGAGCGTCATCTATTGATAAAACTTGTAACTAAGAACTTTCTTTTGGTTTTATATAACTCCGCTAGATGGCGTAAATTCAATTAATAGTGTATCTAATAAGGAATTTATTTTATTATCGACCGCAAGCAGTTGAGCCCTTTTAGCACGTGGGTGCATTTTTAAATTTTAAGTTCTTTGTTTTTCCAATGAAATTTAGGTTTTGTATAAAATACTTATACAGAATGATTTCATAGACAAATCAATTAGAAAGCGGAGTAATGTACTCACCCCTGATGAATATGAAAAAGCTTGTAAATTATTTTCAACTCAGTGTTAAAGAATGGGAGGAATCCTACCTGGATGGAGACTGTCAAGAATGTGGGGATTTCTTCAGAAAAAAAATCTTGAGTCAGAGAAACCGTTAAATTGGCCTTATTAGTTCGAAAAGCGAGCGCGCACAGCGCTCGCATCGCATCATCACCAGGCCGGTGCTGTCGACAGAGAAATCCGGGAATCACGCAAACATCGGGCAATGAAATAATTAACCTCAATTCATATTTCCATTATAATAATTATAGAAAGTTATAAGTATTATTTAACAAGTCTTAACGACTCCACGACTTAAAAAAAATAAGTCGATTGCTTCGTGTGCAATGATTTTTATACAAATAAAAAGATTATATAACATTTCATCTCATACATTTAAATCGTCTATATTTTTATACACTCGAATATATATTATCTCTGCGATTAAGAAAAAGTTTTCATCAATGACATTTACAATTGTATGTACAAGAAAGATCACTCCCATTAAGAGTTGGAATTTAAATACAATTTATATAATTATAAGCGCATCGGGTTTGTTGAGCGCCAAAGGCACTTATACGCCTCCAACTAAGTGCCAAATAAAAAATCCACAGTTTTCATAATCAAAAATTTTTCATTGTTTATGCAAAAGCAAACTTTTCCATTTCGAACTTTTATCAAAAGGGGAAACTTATCTGGAAAAGTTTAAAATAAAAAGTTTTTTGCATTAATATTGCGAGTCTTAAACTTTTAACTCACCCCGTATGATTACTCTCCCAATATTTCCCTTAAAACTCGCCCTCTTTTATTTTCAACAAAACCTTTTTCAGGTTCGATTTGAATGCCCTCAAAAGAGTTTGCTTACACTGCTGACACCCTTGGCTAATTATTTTTTTAAAAACAAACTCAATGCGCTCAGCACCAATCAGTTTTTTTTTGTTAAACAACGCCGACCGATCGATTAAAATTTTAATTTATACTGAAAACTATTTATTGAAACAATAAAAATAAGTCGAAATGGCGGACGAGCAGCCGATGATCACTGAATTCAATTGTTTAAAAAAAATTAACGGATAACAAAATGAAAAATTATTAATAATTACAATTTTTTATATAATAAATATTAACAATAAAAGCGACCGAAGGCTGAAGCGAATTCATTTCGTCGCTGAAATCTCAGTGTCGTTTCGAGTAATTATACAAAAGAAAGGAAATACACTCAAATGTGCGGTTATTGTATTCATATTTTTCTCAATCGGTGGATACAATAAATATTATTTGTTTAAATGACAGAATTGAAAATGATTTCTCTTCAGCCTTAACAGCCTCTAAAAAATACACTAATCGCGAGTTGTTTATTGTCAGAATATTTAAATAAAATGACTCTAAATTTCACGAGAGTTCACTGCTCCTCATTCGCAGTATAAAGAAACGAGAAGAGCTTAAGGAGGGCGAAAAGGGCAAAGAAAAACCCGGCTCTCGGTTCCTGTCACCGAAATTTTCATGGCGGCGTGACTTTCGAACAGACCAACCGGAAAAAGGGCAGCCCTCCCCCCCGCCCTGACAACTCTCCTCTGCTGTGTTCCGCAAGCACAAACAGCTAAACGCTGACCATGATTAACAACCGCCCGTGAGGAGACTGACGGACAAGAAAATTGCGCAATAAATAACATAAACTTCCGGAAAACCTTTTCTTTTTTGCCCGAAAACACCGCTCCGCACGGTTTTATGAACCGTGAAAAAAGAAGAAAAACATTCCGGCCCATTTATAACCCCGTTCGGAAGCCTCCCTCTAATGAAAATTAGGGTCATTTTCACGTTCCCTCCCCGTTTCCCACCCCCCGATGCCTCCCCGTTAGAGACACGGGTAGCGGAGGCTCGCGAGGTGCACCGCCGCCACGCTGCACACCTGAATCAATGGAAGACAAAGGAAATGCTGGACGGAAGAGCCGGTGGGCTCCTCCTCGGCCGCCCAGTAGGGCGGTCTGCTTATGCTAGGGGTTATTGTCTTTTGGGGTTTCGGTGGGGGAGTCGTCGGGGCGGTGGGGGGCGACTCCTCCTTCCTGGGCTTCAGCTTCGGCTTCTTGGGGGGGTGTGTTGGCTTCGTGTGCACTGCGAACCCGTGGATGTTGTTGCTCAATTTTGGAGAGATGGTCGTCTTTGGTGGCAGGTAGATTTCTAAAACGATACATAATGTGAAAACAATGTTTACTCCTGTTATATTTAACCCTTTGCGGTCGTATAAAATTGAGGGGTGGGTATCTATTGGTCGGAATTAATTTCTTTGGAAAGAGCAGGGATACATATACATAATATTCAGTAATATTTAGTCATATTTTAACAAGAGACAATCTCTAATTACTGCTAAATACAATTTAGAAAATATTCTTTGGAATTCTATAATGTATACAACTTTTGTTTAGATTAAATTTTGTTATCTCCAATCGAAGGAGTATCGTATTAGACATTAAGGTTCCCTCAGGAACGAAAGGTTTCCCTCAGGAAATGTTTAAACTGATGTAGGAATGCATACAGTATAAGATTCGTATACATTCGTATAATTCCTTTCTGTGGTGGCTGAGAGCAGACATACGACCGCAAAGTGTTAATTATGCTTTGAGTAACGAAACGCACACCGTTTGTTTGTGTACGATATCAGTGAATCTCCCAAAATAAACGAGGATAATTTTTTGCTGAGTTCGGCCGTTAAAATTCGAATAAAAACTAACATATCTAAACAAATTTATAAATTTTATAAAATGCACACGAGCGCGTGCGCACCAATCTATTAAAAAAAAAATAATAATAAATATAAAAGTATAATAAACAAAATTTCCCGGAGAGTAATATTCCTCTGACAAATCTGAAAAAAACTAAGTTTTTGTCCTCTGAAAATGTTTTTTCCACAGCGATTGTTTACATGATAATTAATTAGTAATTTATTAAGTCCCCGGTGAGCTTAATTAAGCTTTAGTTGGAATTTTATCTCATTATTACTATCCTCTTTCTTAATATCATTGTCTTACAACCGTTTCAACCATTATTATTGTAGTAAATATAATATTATTAAATTTTTTCTAAGAATCTTTAAATATATTATTATTTAAATGTATATAAAAACTTAAATATATAATAATTTTTATAATTGTTTATTAAAAATTTTATAACTAATTTTTTTATAAAATGTTAATGCTGACTTCATTTTTGTGCGCTTTTCCCCTTTAAGTTATCCTTTATAGTATAAGGGATATTAAAGAGTTTATTATATATATATTATTACTATAATAATTTAATTTTGTGTGTTTTGATTAGCAACAAAAAATGCTGTATATCAATTAAATTAAAATAATAATAATAATTATATTATACAATAAGGACACTAAATATATTATAAGAGTATAAGATTTATACTCTTACTCTAACTATGACCGTTTAGTCAAAAGTTTTACAGTTTAAATTAGAATATAATTTGACAATTTAATCATAAAAATACAAATTAAATTATATATGAAACATAAACAGTAAAAATATAAATCATAAACGACATAAACAATCAGATTTGATGTACAATTAAAACATGAAAAGTATTCTTTAGTCACAAATATGGAAACAAATACAGAAAATACAGTAAAATTAAAACAAAAAGGGTTTAAAAAGCGTCCACTGTTTCTATATTATACACCAATTGTGCTCTTTTCACACCCGTTTTTGTTGCGCTATTCTTAATTGACCAACAGTAATTTTTCCACCTCAGCGATTCGAAAACAATGTTTGGGGTTACAAAAGGATACAATCACTCAGACAGCCGACTGATGCCGGGCTAAATATTCTTTCCCCTCGTCTACGAATGACAGTTATTGATTGGGGAAATCTTGTTAAAATTAACAACGGAAAGAAAGTTTTCGGGTTAAGGGAGGGGGAGGGGACGTCCCGAAGAGTTTTCTCCCCTCCCAATTCTCAAGAAAAATTAGACATCGTTGTGCCCCCAAAAAAGGGTTTTTCTAACCAAAACCCCTTCACGTTACGATCTCATCCGCTTAATGAAAACGTAATCTAAAAAAAAGAGTTATTATGCTTTTATTTGCTGTGTAAGCACAGGTTTCTCTTTAATTTGTGATTATTCGAAAATCGGTTTAATTGATTTTCAAAATCAAATGATAATAAAAGAGTGAGAGAAATCGGAAAAACAATGTATTTATATTTGTATTTGCAAACATTTAAAGGTTGTCCGGCCCAAATTCGTGTCAGCAAATGGGGAATATCTTCATACTGCTTACAAATTATATTTTCATAATATAAAAAAATTTATTTTGATATGTTGATTACTTCGCTGTGCGCACCCAAAGCGTCTTTACAACACTTTTATTATTCGACTGTCTGAATTAAAAGAAAAATAAGAAAAGCGATACGTTCCCCCCAAATCAAAACAAAAGACATAACTAAAACTGGGGTGAAAACGTCTTCTCCCTCACGATTTCACCCCCAGACAAGTAAAAAATTAGGGGGATATAATTATCCAAATGAAAAATGAATAATAATATAAAATTCAAATTATGGAAGTAAATAAAAGAGAAACGGAAAATTGAGCAAGAGGGAGGGAAAAGCGAAAGAGGGTTTTTTTTTTTTTCAATTTAAACAAGTAATAGATTTATGAGAAGGAGGGAAAATGGAGCGTCGGATCAGGAAAACTCTGAAATTGATAGCTATTCTTGATCACAGGTGAAAGAATGGAAGGAATATTCAAAGCGTTCCTCTAATATAATTCGAACGGCGTTGGCGTTACCTTGAAGTCTCACGGCTCCGCTGGCCGTTCCCAGGGCGTTCGAGGAGGAGCACAGGTACGCCCCCCAAATCCCTCTTCTCTATGGAGCTGATGGTCAGGTTCATCACCACCCCCGTACTCGGACACCGGCTGCTCACTCATTGAATACTTAACGCCGTCCATGAGCTTTTCACCTGCGGAGAGAGAGGGGAGAGATGAGAAAAAGGGCGTCATCCCCCTGGGGCCAACCCTTCGTCGTTGTGGG